>JAJOOE010010315.1:0-30092 GCA_036250405.1 Solanum raphanifolium
CGATTTCCCCCTTGATTATGCTTATCGCTTATGGTCATTTTAATTGCTTCCGCGACCAAGGATGTGTAATGATACGCTATGAGGCTTGTTTGGGGTTCCTTCAGGTTCCCCATTCGCCGGTCACGTCTAGGCCCTAGGCTTGGGTCGTAACAAAAGGAAATTCATATAATATTTTTATAAAAACAAGAGTTTGAGACGACTCAAGTTAAGACTTGTAAAGTAATTAACACCCTAGGGATCTAGTCCAAACAGGTACAAGAACTACTAAGATTACAAAATACAAACGCGATAACAGAGACACAACTACCACCATGCGGAAGGAAAATAGAAGCTGCTGGAGATTTTCTTCGTCTTCACCTAATGAAACATCACCGACCCTGCATCCAGACTATGCCAAAAAGGCAAAGCAAGAGTATTATCAATACAACCACACATACAAGTAGGCATCATCGGTCAACCCGAATACCCACGACATAATATAAGAAATCAACTGGCGAAACATGCAATAAGACCAATCGCTCCTCCACCTTTATATTTTGCCTACCTTTACCATTCCAGATATTAACATCATGCTATTTAATTTGCCTCTAACCCCTTACTTATTTCTTTCGTGATTACACCTAATCAATATATCCCTTAAGGAAGTTTCCGAATATATCACTACCAACCCAGCCAACCACTCACGACACGCCCTTACGTTTTCCTCATCTCTACTCAACTTATGATCCCATCTTACGCCTATCGAGGCTTACTATCTGTTTATATTACCACCCCCTCACAGGGAAAAAAACCAACTATTAGCACCGGGACTCAACAATAATGGCCATGACCACATTTTGATTAACAAGGATAGCACCAGGACCCTTGGTCCCTCTTTTACCATACTACAACCTAAATTGGGACTCTACCATTCACAATTCATTACACCACCAGATATCTCCAAATAACTTACCACATCGCAAATCCCACATAAAAGAACATAAAGTACAATCCACCAATCATTCCAGGAAATATGCCCAATTCCACATTATCAGTAATACAAGCAATTACACATATAAGACAAGTCAATGGTCCTCTTATGGAACCCAAACTCAAACTGTTAGTGTACTGGTTCGTGGTATCCGATCCAAGTTACCGTATTGGGTCATGAAATCTGTTCCAATATTTATGTCGGTACGTGGCAACCGATCCCAATTAGTGTGTCGGAACGCAACACCCGATCCATTCAACAAGCCACAATCACAATCACAATCACAATCACAATGTACATTCTCATAATCATACAATCAAGTCATGATTCATGTCATGCAATTATTCAACTATCATCATTTACGATTAGTGAAATCAACAATACAACATTCGCATGCACACATGCATTATAATGAAGCAAAAACAAACATATATCACACAACATAAAATCACAACCATCACCTACAATACTCACAACATATAGTCAATTACTCAAGTCCATGACATGCATTGTTTGTAATCAATTCGATAGGTTTGCTACTACCGTTACGCTTTGCTTATACGCACGCATATCATATAGCCACCAATCAACAACACCCCATAACAATAGGAATCACCACTATTCCCAAACCCTTAATTCATCAACTAGGAATATACGCATAATCAATCCTTTTTTGGTGCACAAATAGCCTACACGTGAATTATATCGTGAATTTCAACACACTACGCATCGAATAACAGATTTAAACTACTCATTAATTAAACCTAGCCTACCTGGGCGCCAAGAATTTGCAGAGGGATTGTAGATCAATTTCTGGTTTTACGGACGACGAGATAGTGATCTTGATCGGAAATCTGTAACCCATCGACCTCGTTACGCTAGAAATCTCCTCTTTCTTCTTTCCCAAGTCTTGATCAGCTTTTGGAGGGTTTCTGGGGTGATTTATGTCTAAATAGGTGTTTTTAGAAAAATGAGAAAGTAAGATTTTGGGTTATTTACATTTTGCCTCACCTATCCCGCTGTGGCAGCTACTTACCTCGTTGTGGCGCTGCCGCCCTAGCGGCATCTGACCCGCCCTGGCAGGACAGTGGCTCCAGTATTTTCCCGATGTTTTGTTTCTCCTCAATAACGACGGTTCGGGTTGTTATAATAGATACCAATTTACCTCTCGTTTGTCCCCGAATGACCCGTGATTAGATAATCACGCGCATATCTCCGAGTAATTTTTTAAACTAAAGAACTAGTCCATTATGGAACCACGATGGATGGTGACCTTTCAAAATTTGACACACGAACTGTACTATACTCAAGGGACCAAATGGAATTTGAGGTAACATACGATAAAAGAACGCGTCCAATTTTCATAGCCTGACCCCGCCAGGGTGGCAACCCTTCCGCTGAGGTGGGGCCATTGTGGCGAGAGATTTCCCGCTGCAGCGGGAGATCAGAACCAGTAAAAGGGGAAAATGGGGAATGGTTTCCTCATTTTCTCCCTATTCTCATCCAAACACTCAAAATCCTCTCAAACACTTCACTTCGAACGTCGGAAACAAGGTAATACTCTCGCTGTTTACTCTCTTTACTCCATTACTTATTTAACTATGAATCCATGATGATAACTGATTGATTAGGAAGGCCTTGGGGTAGTTATTTAAAACTTTGAATAAATGTTGCTTGATTTGCTAGAAAAACGTAGCATGGATACTTCCCTTACGTCCCCAACGTCTCCACAATATCTTGGGCGTAAGGATTTCGTAAAACTATGATCGAATCGATACAAAAATGGGTGGGGGAAATGGAAGGGTCTCTTGATAGCAAACTCGGATTTGGACACTTTTTAGTGGTTAGTTTGTCGAAATAATAGAATATTTAAGTTCTAGGGTACTTAATATTCTTTGATCTGCTGAAATTCTATTGAAAATGAGGGTTTTAGGACGAAGAGGTGCCATGATCGCGTCTGGTGTTCGTCCCAGATGAAGGCCAGTTTGGCGACCTTTATCCCACTGTAGTGGCCTCTATCATCCTGCTCTGGCGGGATTTGGGCCATTGTGGCGGGACTCAGTGGGGCATTAGCCCCTGCCACTTACTTCAGAATTTTTTTTCCTCTTCTCTTTCTAATCCGGTATTGCCTAATCATAGGGAGTCCTAATGTCTATCTTCCAACTTTTGCAGGCTTCTCTAAATGGCTGGTGTCAACGAAGCAAATCTTTCTTTCGTCTGATTCCCCAATGCTACTAGTCGTGAACGGTACCATGACCACCAGAACACTAAGTTCTGTTGTGAGCGGGGTTTCAGATGCTCGTCTGATGGAGTTCAGATGGGCTCCACTGACAGAGGCTCCCCCTGCTGCTCATTCTACCTAGGTAAGGGAGTTCTACGCCGTCCTACCGACTGTTCGCTGGGACGATCCTCACCCTACTATCTACATCCGAGGAGTGGACATCCCCTTGAATGCTCCATCCATAAATGACGTACTCGAGGTGCCCGAGGTTCCTAACACAGAGTATGAGACTAAGCTGCGGGAGATGGACTTGGGCTGGTTGCGGGATATGCTGGTGGAGCCTATGCGCAGGGAAAAGGTTTATTGGACTACTACGAAGGGCATCACTAACACTGACTGGTCTCCGGATACTAAGATATGGCTACACTTGGTTACCAGGAGGATCCGCCCGTCGGGCAATCGCATCAACGTGACATTTCCTTGAGCTTTGGTGGTGGCGTGCACAATGCAGGGCATAGGGCTAAACGTGGGCGCACATCATTTCATAATAGAAGGTGTTCTATCGGGGTAGTAAAAAGGCGTTCTTCCTGCCTGGACTGGTCATTGCGCTGTGCAAACGGGTGGGGGTGCCACTCTTAAACACTGATGAGGTACTTCCCATGGATCCCCTTTTTCCTCCCCTTTTAATTAGGCAGGGTTCTACCTCCAGGAGCAAGATGAGAAGGACAGACAGGGCCAACAACAGTCAGGTAGCTGCGGAGGCGGATGCTGAGGGAGGGGACGATAGTGCAGGTGATGACACTCTTCCCACCTAGTCCCAGCCCCCACTCTCAAGTGCATATGTGGAGGAGGACTTGGCAGCCGTCCGGAGGAAACTTGGGGGTTTTTGAGCTAGTACCTAGACGTTAGTTCCACCTTCCACCGCCCTTGAGTTGGAGATGCTCCGCCACCAGCTGCGATGGGAGAGGAAGAAGAATTTGGCTAGGGATCGCTTATTGGGCCGGATGTGAAAGACCTTGAAGGTTATTTTCTCATGCGTTGCCCCCCAATAGGAGCTTCCTACGCTCAGACCTGAGGACTTCACGAAGTTTCCTTGGTTGAGTGACGCTTAGGCTGGCGAGACAACACCAGAGGACATGGGGTCCGAGAACGACACTTCCCATTCTCATGGGCCCTGATTTGGTTTTTGCCCTTGTTGGCATGTAATAAACAATACTAGATTCTCTTTTGTTTTTCCATATGTTTTTGTAGCACAAGGATGCTGGTTTTTCTGCTATTTTTCACAACAAATGATTAATTACTAAGTTTTATAATCTATACTCAATCACTGAACACTGATTGAATTGCAGGGACTAGTTCAAATACGATTTGGGGTCTGTATATGTGACTAGAAAAGGTAGGGAAGACAAGGCTGAGATTCTGTCTCGCCCTGTCCTGCTTTGGCGGGAAGAATCCCCCTTAGTTAGGATAGTCGATGTCTACCCCGAGTCAATCTCAACGATACACAATCCAACTCATTCTCAGTAATTCAACACCACAACCCTAACATCCCCAGGATACACCCAGACACTCACACGGTTATTAGTCAAGCGCAAGACATGTCCAAATTTTGCTTACGAATCACATCGTAAATTATCTAGACCCTGGTGTTGAACTTGGCCATGACCTTCTTTTCACAACGAGGTTCACGATACTCAAGCAGTTACCACTTGAATAATTTCAACAACTCGGCCAACATATTGCACATATCAAAGTCCGGACACACATTTATTGCACTTAATCATATCATCACATCCAAGCAAATATAACTTCCACATTTATAGTTAATTTAGACAACAAAAGGCACACATTCACAGACAAGTCCAAATTATTAGTTAGTTCGCTCCATGGATGACCATTACTGATCATCCATGCACTTACGCCGCCCCTAGGGCCAGATACCAATTGAAACCTTCTCAGTTCCAATTTGCTCTGCTTGTGTCCCTTCAGCCGTGACCACAACATCCGATTCGCTTTGTTCAGATACCAATTGGACTCAACTCATACCACAAACGACACTCGCATGAAAGGAGAGAAAAGGTGGAACAACTTCCTAGAATGCTTCCTAGCCTCCTAGAGATTAGATGTGGACGTCAACACACCAATCCGCATGAGTCTATTCCACATTTTACTCTTGTACTGGAGACCGGTAACCTAGTCTCTGATACCAATTAGTCACGACCCAACCCACCAGGCCGTGCGGGCACCTACTCTAAACCTAAGTAGGAGAACCCTCATATCCCAATAGTTAAAATCATGCGGAATGATTTAGAAAACTGAAGAATAAAGGAAATTCATATAATATTTTTATAAAAACAAGAGTTTAAGACGACTCAAGTTAAGACTTGTATAGTAATTAACACCCCAGGGATCTAGTCTAAACAGGTACAAGAACTACTAAGATTACAAAATACGAACACGATAACAAAGACACAACTCCCACCATGCGGAAGAAAAATAGAAGCTGCTGGAGATTTTTTTCGTCTTCACCTAATGAAACATCACCGACCCTGCATCCAGACTATGCCAAAAAGGCATAGCAAGAGTAGTATCAGTACAACCACACGTACTGGTAGGCATTATTGGTCAACACAAATACCCACCACATAATATAAGAAATCAACTAGTGAAACATGCAATAAGACCAATCGCTCATCCACCTTTATATTTTGCCTACCTTTACCATTCCGGATATTAACATCATGCTAGTTCACTTGCCTCTAACCCCTTATGCTAGAAATCTCCTCATTCTTCTTTCCCAAGCCTTGAGCGGTTTTTGGAGGGTTTCTGGGGTGATTTACGTCTAAATTAGGTGTTTTTGGAAGAAGGAGAAAATAAGATTTCGAGTTATTTACATTTTGCCTTGCCTATCCCGCTCTGGCGGATACTTTGTGGCGCTGCCGCTGTGGCGGGTCAATGGCTTCAGTATTTTTCCGATGTTTTGTTTCTCCTAAATAACGACGGTTCGGGTCGTTACACAATCGTCTGAGCATCAATTATCATCATTCCGTTGTATTATGCACTTTGATTTTATACTTATATACAATTCATTTAACCAGTCAAGACTACACTTTATTCTCCTTAAATGATTTATTAAGCATGTAATACGACCCAAACTTTGCTACAAATCAAAGTAAAACTACAAACAAATAAGGCTAATAACTATTTAATTTTGATGAACAAAGAAAAAATTTAAAATATATGGCAACTTACTTTGACAATATGAAGTTTATGAGTTTTTTTTTTTTGGTAATTATCAACTTTTATTAATCACCAAATGTAGGCATTATAAATCAGTGGTCAGGTTAAACGCAACCTGCCATCTTAACTAGAAAGAAATTTAGAATGAGCTACCAAACAGAGGCTAAAACTTAAAATATTGGACAGTACAATTGATTTTGGGAGGAGCTCTAACACATGAGACATAGGCTATCTCCTTTGCAATTGATTCCCATTCCCTACCTCTCTTTTTGAATATGCGAAAGTTTCTCTCAATCTAAATGGCATAGATAGTCTCGGAATACACCATTTTGAAAACCTGAGCTCCTTGGGAGTGCCCCTTAGAATTTGCAATCATCCAATCCAAATGTTGGTCCCAAGTAGAAATTGTACAGTGTTGTATTGTTGTCCAGTTTTCCATCTTGATCCATATCTGCTTAGCATAGTCGTAATGCACAAATAAGTGTTCTTTGATTTCCTCATGCTTACAACAGAGTGGACATTTTGGATCAATTTGCATTCCCCATTTAAGCAATATATCAGTTGTTAACAATCTTCCCCACATGAGCATCCAAGTAGTGAATATAGCCTTAGGACTTGCTGTGTTCTTGTACATTATTGACTTCCAGGATACTCTAGGGTATATTTCCAGATTAGCATAATATATGCTCTTACCTGACTGGCAGAGTGGCAGTTTGGAATTTGTTGTATACTTCTTATCAACCAGCACACATGTTTCGGTATTTGGATATGCTCTAGTTGCTTGAGAAAAAGTTTAGGAGTTCTTTGCGTAATGGAAAGTAAATTTCTCTCGACAACCGCAAGGGAGAAAGTTTAAGCGTTAATCAAATTTAAAGTGACCAGTTATATTTAATTTAGGACTTTATATAATTTTTGAATAACTAATACATCCGTATTTTATTTATTTAATTGTGTTGATTAAAATTAAAATTAAAATTTAAAATTCAAAATGAATTGGTTAGTAGTTATTAGATTCTATTTTTAGCAACATGACAAAGAATTTTTAAATTTATAAAATATCAAATAGTTCAAATATTTATACGTCTTTGTCCTTCAATATTTTATTTTATATTAATAATTTTTTTTTTATAGAAAATAATGTTAATTACTTATTTACACCAAGATTTCCTTAAATATTTTTATTTTATATTAATAATTTTTTTCATAGAAAATAATATTAATTACTTATTTACACCAAGAGCAATTACAGATAGTATTATTACTTATTGGTATAAACTAATGAACTATAGTACATAAATATGTAGAAATAATTAATAACATGAAAATCCACAATATACACACTATATTAATATAAAATTTACATTGTGAATAATAAATGTTTAAGTATCAAATAAAGTGAGTATTGAAATAACACTAAGATTTACAAAGGAATGAATGTTCTTACAAAGGAATGGATGTAATCATCCAAAAAAAATCGACAAAATTTGGATAACAATTGAAGCAAAAAATAATACCTGAAAATAAGATTTACAAAGGAATGGATGAAACATTCCACATTGTCTAATATTTTGTTTAGTTTTTTTGGAAGAAGTGGGAGGGTTTAGAAGACATGGGGTAGTTTATTTATAGGCTAATGGTAATTTAAGAATTTTATTGGTAACATATTTAAGAATTTAAATTCAAATTTCAAACTGATTGTGCTTAAATGCAGTAATAAGTCATTCATTATGAGAAGTTAATTATCCGTTGATGAGAAGTTGTCATCAATTTGAAATTGAAAAAATATCAATCAGATAAGGATTAGGATCAATTCAAATTAAAATTTTAAAAGAATATAAATTTTGTATATTTTTAATAAATAGATATAGAATAATAATAATAATAATAATAATTATTATTATTATTATTATTATTATTATTATTATTATTATTATTATTATTATTATTAAAGTATTCAAATACTTTCAATAATTATTTGAATTATCAAAGCGGTTAATTCATCTAATTTCTTATCAAGAAAACCAATATGTTCACCCAAAACTTTAACATAAAGTCCCAAATAATTATTTTGAGAAATCAGGTTATTAATTTCACTGATGCTGACTGCCGCCACTGGTTCTTGAAAGCTATCAATCCCCGCTTCTCCCTCTCGCATCGGTTCTGCATCAGATGATGAGCCCATGCGAAAACTTTCTCTTTTATCTTCTTCAACAAATTTTTGAAAGGCAGTAAAAGTAATACCAGTATTATTTGGTGCCAGTGAACCTGGACTAAAATCTATTTGGTGTACATTCATCATCAAATATCATTAGGATTAAAATCCATCTCGAATGCCGAAGGAATATCCTTATCAGAAATATCAGAAGAAATATCATTTGCTTGAACAATATTCAAATGAGGATAAAATTTTATTTTATTAACAAGTCGCTTACTTTAATCCGCAGAAATAGTCGAAGGTATACTATGTAAAGAAGCAACACGGTTACGAGCCGGACCATACACAAAATCAATCGGGGAAAAATGATGAATAGCAGGCAATCTTCTATCAGAAAATGAATGTCTACTATAAAGAATATCATTAAACTGCGTGCAAATCCTACCATCAGAATTTTGAGTAATATGAGAATACTCCGAATTAGTGACCGCATCGGCCATCTGACTAGGAGAAATAACCGAATCCAAAGTCCAAGTAGTTGGAAAATTAATTTCTTCCCATTTTATAGGTCTTGTAGTAGTGACCTTAGATTTAGCAAAATTAGTTTGATCAGATGTATCATATAACTTACATCT
Source organism: Solanum raphanifolium (assembly GCA_036250405.1). Taxonomy (NCBI): domain Eukaryota; kingdom Viridiplantae; phylum Streptophyta; class Magnoliopsida; order Solanales; family Solanaceae; genus Solanum; species Solanum raphanifolium. The sequence continues at coordinate 9,222 of JAJOOE010010315.1, forward strand.
TGGATTTAACGTAGCAAGAAATTTGAAATAAATCCTATAAGATAAGCAAATCAATTCAGATCTAGGTGCATAATTATAACCATGCGTTTTAACATTTAAAGTCAAAGCATCAAGAATATTAGCATCAGTTAAAGATAACTGCAAATTCGGCTGAGCATTAAAATAAACCGTACCATATGCCACAATAGATTCAATAGAACCCATCAAAGATTGTCTAAAGTTCAAATTTCTAGCATCACAAAGAGCAGCTAGAAATGTCTAAGGTAACCCTTTAAGAGTTAATGGTTTAAAAACAATTTGAATCATGCCAATATGCAAGAAATTATACTGAAGTTTATATAAGTCGATATCGCGTTTATTTAACAAACGAATAGTTTGTTCCGATGAATTTAACGCCAAAGATTGCTCGGTAGTTTTAATCAACTGTTTATGAGAAATTTTATCAAACCAACCCTAATCATAAATGGTTTTAATATCAATTTTTGGAATAGTCTATTTGTTTAACAAATCAAGGTTTTGAGGTATATCTACCTCTTCCAATCTAGTACTTTTAGTACTCATTTCTCCTAGATCCATGATCAAGAGAACATATCTATGTCGGATATTTCACATCAATCTCATATTTACCATGAAAGTTCCTAGGCTCTAATACCAACTTACAGGATCTTAGAAGATGGGCGGTAGTCCACACGGTCTTCTTCAATCTAGCTTGCTAACATTCGAATTCAAGGAATAAATCTGAATCGAAATATATATAAATTTTTATATAGTTTTATGACTGTATGGAAGGATCTAGTCTTTTTTACCCGAGCAAAGGGTCTGTCAAGATTCAAATATGTGTTGTTATTGAGCCCATGCATCTAGCAGTTCTAACCGGGTATAAGGCGCCCTTTTTCTCCTTTAATGGACTTAGAACCACGGCTGGCTAGATGGAGTCACAAAGACAAAGCCAATAACGTGTTGTATCGAATAGGACTGTACCACCATCTCAGAATCAAGTCAAGAAGCCATATATAAATTTATTTATATTTAGATAAAGTCTAGATTTTTCATGGTAGATATAAAAGCGAAGTTAGTTATCCGACATAGATATGATTCTTTAGACGGACATAGTCACGGCTCAGATCTGAGAAATAATACTAAAAGATTTAAATAGAAATAAAATAGTACCTTGAAAGGGTGGACGACTCCAAGGCCTATGAGAGAACTATACACGTTTATTAACTTCCGGTAAGTATTCGGCGAGGACAAACTTTACAAAAGGAGAGCTTTACAATTTAGAGAGAGAGAGGGGAGTGGGGGGTTTCTGAACCTACCTCTAAAGAAATGAAAGACAAACCTATTTATAGAAAAAAAAAACATAAGGTATCTTTGTACAGTAATAATGGGTCCCATCTGTCCCCTAAATAATGTATCTACTGTTGATCAACAGTATATCTACTGTTGATGTTGTATTATTGCTGTAGAGAGGCTGATCTCTATTTTTCTTTTTCTTTCATCTTTCGGAGGAAATCTTTCACCTTCTTCAGAGCATCTTCTGATACATTTGCTTCAACAGGTTGAGCTTCTTGGTTATCATCTATTGTGTCTTCGTTGGTCTCACTTCTCATAGAAGTGTCTGATTTCTCATATTGAGTGATGTTCAGAAGCAAACTTCTCTTGACTTCTTCCAAGTAGCTATTGATCATATATTATTTATCTCCATCTTGAACGGAGATTTTTCTGGCAATTTGCCTGATCGAACTTTCAGCAACTATTCTCTTTTGGGTAGAAATACCATACTCCAGAATTCTTTTTGACATAAAATCCAACAATTCTTGTCCGTATAACGTTTTAGTCTTGGGATCTTTTTTCATTAATTTATCCCAGAAATTGTTATAAAAGATTCTGTATAAGCAGGGAATTTGTTATTGGATTTCAAAGTCAAAAGGAGCTAGCTAGGCTGCCATCTAGCGAATATCAACTTAGAAGCATCATGTTTAAAATATTTGTCAAACATATATTTCCTAGATTGTGCGTCAATTTTTATCAAAAACTTTTGATTGTATAAATCATCCTGAAACTTTAAAACGCATTTAACGATGGTTAATATTTCATGCGCCAGTTCTATAAGCATGCTCTTTAAATATTTGGATCTGCCAATATCCTGATTTTATATCAAAATTTTAAAATATATTGGCATCATATAATCTGGACAACAAATTCTTTTTATTGGGAATAGGATACCTAATCCACTTTAAATATTTGTTTAACGGTTTATAATTAATAACCAACCTGGGAACACCTCGTTCTCTTTCAGCAGCATTGTTAACATAAAATGCAGTACAAGATCAAGGTGATTTTGAGGGCTTTATCAAACCCTTTTGTAACAAACTGTCAATTCCCTTTTTGCAGAATTGTACCAATTCGGTGCTCATCTGGACCCAACAATCCCCTGCATGAATGGGGAATGACTCCAAGACAAAGAAACTGACAAGTATGTGTACTTTACAAGCAAGAATTAATTGCATCTAGATAAGTAGGTTTCCCTTTGAAGTTTCCATAGTGAACATATGTTGGATATACTCGGTCAATCGGTAGATGCGATATCTTTGAACCGTCGAGCTTTGGTGTATACCTAGACAATCATATGTCACACAATTAACCCTTTACCGTTTATGGTTCTTACGGTTGTGTTCGTTTTAGCCATGAACACCTCACTACAAGAAAGTGGAGATACAACGACATTTAGAAAATGTCGTATTATGATGTTTAAATGTCACAAATTTGTTTACCGACATTTATTTTACATTTGGACCAAATGTCGTAAATTTTTGTGTCGGGAATTTTTTTGACATTTAGGTAATTGTCGGGAAGAATTTGTGACATTTATTTTGTGACATTTAGGTAAATGTCGAAAAGAATTTGTGACATTTACTTCACAAGATATATGTAAATGTTGGTACGATTATTACAAAATTTATTTTTTGACATTTATGTGAATGTCGATAAGAAATATATGACATTTATTTTTGACATTTAGGTGAGTGTCAGTATGAGATATATGACATTTATATTTGACAAATAGGTAGACATCAGTATGGGATATATGACATTTATTTTCGATATGTGGGTAAATGTCGGTATGAGATATTATATGACATTTATTTTCGATAATAAAGTAAATGTTGGTATGAGATATATGACATTTATTTTTGACATTTAAGTAAATGCCGGTATGAAATATATGACATTTATTTTTGATAATTAGCTAAATGTCAATATGAGATATATGACATTTATTTTTGACATTTAAGTAAATGTCGGTATGAGATATATGACATTTATTTTTTCAACATTTATGAAATGTCACTTAAACTTTCTGACATTTAGATTAAATGCTGGTAAAACAAATTTCAAGACACTTGTGACATTTATAAAATGTCACATTGAAATTTCTGACACTTTAGTTAATGTCAATAAATGCTATTATTGAATGTCATAAAATTGGTGACATTATTTTATATTTTGCTAAATGTCATATTAGTATTCTAATGTCGCTACCAAGTTTCTTTAAACATCCCAGAAAATTCTATATATAGTTTTTCACAAGACACAAATACATACAAAGAATTCGTGCATTCAAAACTATCTTCTTCATGACAAAGCAAGAAATATTATGTAAAACAAATATTTTCTAATATTATAATCAAAAAACAAAATAGCAATATAATAAGTTTTCTGTAAAGTAAACAATGTCAAAATAAATTATCTTTTCTATCTCAAGTAAAATTGAGATCTAACTAAATGCAATAATCTCAACATAAAACCAACTAATTAACTCCTAATTCAAATGAAATTAAAATCTCTAGTAAATTTGCAATAAATCTTTATGAAATCATCAATCCAAAAGTCGGGCATGTTGAAGTCGATACTTGACCTCAATTTCCTTAAAAGTTCTGCACAAGAAATTCGCATAAGAAAATTTATAACTATATACTAATAGAAATTAGATCCCCATTAACTAGAACAAATTGGGATATAAAAAATGACGAATTGAATTTTTCTAAAAACAAACATATTAAAGAATTGATGCAAAATCAGTAATTATATACATGATTTTACTCCTTTTGAAAGAAAAGAAAGATCTTGTAGTTTTTTTCAAACATACCCACTTTTTTTTATTTGTGGAAACTACAGTAGTTCCAATCCTCTTGATCATGTTTTCTTGAGAAAAAAACATTAAATTGATTATTTTGATACTTTACGAAATACAAAACTTAACATTTCATTGAATACATAAGTGTGTCAATTTTTCCAATAGGAAAATAAAAAAAAGGTATAAGGTGTTAAATCAACTAATGTAGCTCAATCGATACATGCCTGCTCTTTGATAGTTCATATTCAAATTACAGGTAAAATCAAAGATAAATTTTGTCAAGATTGCTTCAACAAAAAATTGAATAACATTGATTCCAGAACGAAATACAAAACTTAACATTGATTGCTTCAACAAAAACTTAACAATTATTTTCATGGAATAACTCCGACAAAGAAAGTCACTATTGAAAATTCACATATTCAAGTAATAAGCAAGCAGATCACAGATAGCTCGTCCAACAATTCCTCGAATTTGCGAAGAAAAAAAGCGGTCCACATCGCAATTTCAGAGAAGGAATTAGATTGGGCTTGAAAAATAATTTCTCTAGAACAAGATGGTATATTTCATGTTAATATTGATGGGGGAATCGATTCTAATAGTTCTATTGGGTTTGCTGCTCTCAAACATTTCCTCTGGAAACATGTATGAATACACGTTTTGGAAACATTTTGGTCATTTCTTAATTCAAGGCACCTCATGAAAATGACCAGCATGTGAACAACGAACTACACATCGGGAGTACAATACTTACCTACAATTATAGGTTTGTTGTTCATACAATAAATTGTTCATATGACTGTCAAACTAAAACTTTCACATTCTTCCTAGGATTGCTGAAGTCAAATATAGAATATGCCAGAACAGAGATTTAGTTTACAAACACCGACTCCGCAATAACAAACTCAGATTATCCGTGTGAATCCATTCATCATAAGATGCATAGCAACATTCTCTATTGTATGATATCTCACATTTTTACAATTAACACACGGATACCTAATCAATCCTGAAGTTAAAAAATCATCAAGTGTCTTTGCATGATTTATAAAACTAGTGACACCTTTTGCAAATTCTGGAATAATACCCGCTCGACCAGGATTGTTTCTATTATACATTCAACTACGATCAAGCTCCATCTACACAAACAATAATAATAATTTTAATTCCAACAGCTAACTAACATTAACTCTAACTAGTTTTGAATGATTTCCACCACTTAATCAAATTATTTCAAATAATGAGTAAAACTAGCTAGGGGTTAACTAAACTTTAGTTGAATTTTAGAGTGATAAATTGAACTAGTTTAAAACATGATTTTTTGACTCTTATAGTGCTGATGATTTAAATAATATTTCCCAAGAGTTTTATGAAACTTGTGCTTTATATAATCAAATTATGTATTTTGTACCTTGGGTTATAACCACTTAACTACCTCTATTCATCAACGTTCTTGAACGATCTTATAAAGATGAATCTGGTAATATTATTAAGATTGTTTATCCAGCTCAGTCATCTTTTATTTTACCAAATAATACTAGTATTACTTTTACTGCCTTTCAAAAATTTGTTGAAGAAGATGTTGCGTCAGTCAACATCAATGAAATTAATAACCTGATTTCTCAAAATAATTATTTGGGACTTTATGTGAAAGTTTTGGGTGCACATATTGGTTCTCTTGATAACAAATTAGATTAATTAACCTCAAATAAAAAATGATTTAAAGGTTTCTGATGAAGCTTCGACTTCTAAAACTAATTCCGAAGCTCTTACTATGTCTACTCCTGTGTAGAGGCCTCATGAGATTAAAGATTTTAAATTCAAATCGATGTATGATTTCGAAGAAATTCTTAATAAAATGTTCAGATTTTAGCGCAAAACCTATGGATTTGTCAGAAAATTTTGCGGATGATATGGAAAACACTTTTGATTTTAAAAATCATGTTTCTTGAGAATTTAATAAACTTTGTGGTTATCCCGAGAAGAATAGTGGTAATACTAAATTTGCTCTCAAACCCAGTAGGCAAACTTATTATTATTCTTGACCAACTCCTCAAGATGTGCTTATAGAGGAACGAGACTAGAATCAGACTAATACCTCTTATAGTGGGTCTGAAATTTATGAATGGAATCTTGATGGTCTGACTGATAGGCAGTTAACTATTCTTGTTTATAGAATGCTTATGTATGCAACTATCTGTAAAAATGTTAAAAATACAGATAGAAATATTTGCAAAATGATTATTGTAGATTTTACTAGCCAACTCAGAGGTTGGTGGGATAATTATATGAATCTTTAGCAAAAAGCTGTTGTGATTAATGCTACTTCTAGTGGTGAAGGTGTTGATAACTTGGGCATGGCTCTTGTTGCAAATAGAGAAGACGCTGTTTATACCCTAGTCTTAACCATTCTAGAACATTTTAATGGTAGATTTACCAATCATTATGAGACGGTTCGTACCCTGTTAAATGGTCTACGATGTAGAACCTTGGGAGAATTTCGATGGTATAAAGATACTTATATGAGTAGTGTGATGGAACTACCCGAAAATAGTTATGAGCATTGAAAAGCTAAGTTTATAGATGGCCTTCCCCCTTTATTTGTCGAGTGTGTTAAAAAGATTCTAAGGAATGAACGCGGAGAAATTCCGTAGAAAGATTATACTTATGGTAAGCTGATAGGAGTTTGTACTCAGGAAGGTATAAACTTGTGCAATGAATTAAAGCTCTCCAGACAGCTTAAGATTGATAGGCTCAAAGAAAGATCTCAGATAGGAGAATTGTGTACCCAGTTCGGTTTACCTGATGCTAATAGCAAAAAGAAGAAGCATAGGGATTCTAGAGATCCTGATAAACCTTATAGAAAGAGGAGGTCTAGACATAAATCTAAGGAAGGACGAGACGAAAGAGGAGTCTTTCGTAAGTCTAATAGATTTACCAAGAATAGGTCTAAACGTGAGCTCGCCAAGATTAAGTGTTATAAGTGTGGTAATTTCGGGCATATAGAACCCAATTGTAAGCTTGAAAAGCTGAAGACTTTAGAGTTAGATGAAGAAATTCATGATAAGGTTTATAGTTTCTTATACACTTCTGAATCTGAGTCCGATTATGATTCTGATTCATGTTCTGAAGAAGAAATTGATTTGCCTGATTTATCTGATAATAATCAGTATGTTAATATGAATGCTTGCAATAATTGTCATGGTGATATCTGTTCTTGTGAAGATGATGAGTTTTATAAATTACATTCTCAATTTGAAGATCTGAATTTAAATACTATTACTTTTTATAATGAGATAGAACTTTTGAAAGAAGTTACTGATAACAATCTTCGTGAAAAAATTATTCAATTAGCTGTTAGTAATACTGCTAGTTCTAGTTTTTCAAAAAATTCAGATAAACAAAAGAACAGTTTTGAATTTGATTATACTGCACCTTATTCTTTGTCTGAAATTAATAACAGACTCAATAAACCAACTATTTCTACAAGAGATTCTTCTTTTGATGATTTGAAAAATGAAATTGAAAATTTGAAAAATGAGATTAAATCTATTAAACAAAATCAAATGATTTGTGATCATCGTATTACTCAGATAAAAACTGGTAATAACAAAGGTAAAAATGTTGCTGAAGAAAATACTATTGCAAAACCTATTAATCTGGATCCTAGACAAGGTATGTTTTTAGGAATGATGCAAATTGTTACTGCTCATAAAAGGTATGTTAAATGTACCATATTAATTGATAATAGCTTTTCGATAACTGATATTGCTATGATTAATAGTGGAGCTGATGTTAGTTGCATTTAGGAAGGTCTTGTACCGATTAAATAATTTGAAAAAATAACTCACATGGTTAAATTTGCTTCTAGACATGCTTTAGATATAAAGTATAAATTGCCTAATACTCGCATTTGTCAAAATAAAGTTTGCAGTCCGCATTTCTTTTTCTTTGTTAAAAATGAGTTATACCCTCCAATTATACTTGAAACCTCTTTTATAAATACTATTTATCCTTTGACTAGCATAAACGCTAAAGGTTTTTCTGCCACTTATGAAGACAAGAATATTAGTTATACTTTTATCATTGACCCAATTTCTCGTGATATTAATGCTTTAATTAATATGAAGCAAAAGCATGTTGATTCTCTGCAACTTGAATTGTTTAGTATGAATATATTTGATACTTTGAAATCCACCAAATTACAGGAAAAAATCAAATTAATTTCCGAATAAATTGCTATTGATATTTGTGTTGATCATCCCAATGCTTTTTGGAATCGAAAAAAGCATATCATTACTCTTCCATATGAAGATAACTTATTTGAGAATGATATTCCCACCAAATCTCGTCCTTGCCAGATGAACACCGAATTGGTAGAATTCTGCAGAAAGGAAATTGATAGTTTATTACAAAAAGGTTTGATAAAGCCCTCAAAATCACCTTGGTCTTGTACTGCATTTTATGTTAACAATGATGCTGAAAGAGAACGAGGTGTTCCCAGGTTGGTTATCAATTATAAACCGTTAAACAAATATTTAAAGTGGATTAGGTATCCTATTCCCAATAAAAAGGATTTGTTGTCCAGATTATATAATGCCAATATATTTTTAAAATTTGATTTAAAACCAGGATATTGGCAGATCCAAGTATTTAAAGAGCATGCTTATAGAACTGCTTTTAATGTCCCGTTTGGACTATACGAATGGAATGTAATGCCATTTGGCTTGACAAATGCTCCTTCTGAATTTCAGAAAATCATGAATGATATTTTTAACCCATACTTGGATTTTATCATTGTTTATATTGATGATATTTTGGTATATTCAAGAACCCTTGAAATGCATATCAAGCATCTAGACATCTTCAAGAAAATTGTTATACAAAATGGTTTGGTGATTCCTAAACCTAAAATGATTTTATTTCAAACTAATGTTCACTTTCTTGGACATCATATATGTTAAGGGAAAGTCACCCCGATTCAAAGATCAATAGACTTTGCATCAAAATTTCCTGATATGATCACCGATAGGACTAAGTTACAAAGATTTTTGGGAAGTTTAAATTACATATCCCATTTAAAAAAAATTTTATCTCGTGATTTGCCCACTTTATACGACAGGGTTAAAAAGGATCATAAATCTCCTTGGACTGATAGTCATACAATTTTGGTAAAAAATATTAAACTTCGTGTTCAATCTTTACCTTGCTTAACTCTTGCGAACCCTACTTGGCAAAAGATTATTGAGACAGATGCGTCTAACATTGGTTATGACGGGATTTTAAAACAAATCCAAATGATAAAAATGAATATTTGATCAGATTTCATTCGGGGAAATGGTGCGAAGCCCAAAAGAAATACGCTACGGTGGCGCATGAAATTTTAACCATCGTTAAATGTGTTTTGAAGTTCAGGACGATTTATACAATCAAAAGTTTTTGATAAAAACTGACGCACAATCTGTGAAATATATGTTTGACAAAGATTTTAAACATGATGCTTCTAAGTTGATATTCGCTATATGGCAGGCCCAGCTAGCTCCTTTTGACTTTGAAATCCAATATAAAAAGGGAGTTGATAACACTCTTCTAGATTTCTTATCTAGAGAATATTTATCTTTGTAATGAGTTTCCTTTCTCCCTTTTTTACTGACAAAACCTTAGTTACTATATTGAAAGTAATTCCTCTCAATAGAGATATGCAGGAATTAATTTTATGGAACATTATAGATAATATGGTGATAGACATCTTCTCTATTGATAATATCAAAAAGATCGTCGACTTTGACGACGAAAATTATTATGACAATAATTACAATGATGCATTCGAATAAAATGAAGTGTTTTATGTGCAGGATGGATCCTCCTTGGGTAACCAAGGGTTGAGGCAGGGGTAATAACCCACGAGGAAGGGGAAGATCATCCCCAGGATCGTCATATGGATCCTCTTCTAACTCCCCAATTCTGCAAAGAGGGGGAATGAGTTTAATAAACTTAAACTCCAAAAACTCTCAAAGTGCGGCGTCTTTGTCAGTACATCTAGAAGATATTCCAAAAAATAGCCCGTTGTATGCTCAACTACGGAAATATTTGTCTCAGAAGCAAAGTGATACTTTTGCCTCTATAGCTAAAGAAGATATTGATGATATCAAATCTTTTGAAAAAGTATCAAAGAAAGAAATGATATTTCTTTTGGAAAACTCTGAAATCCAGAGAAAAGAAGAACCATGGAAGATATTCCAGCGATACTTGATTAACGGATTATATTTTTCGGGTGAGTCATACAAAACCCGATCTTATTATGAGACCATTTTGATAAATACTGGTACTGTTGAATTTCAACACTTCTCAGGATACAACCCTAGCGATAGTGTTTATAACTTCTCCAAGATAATTCTTAAGTAAATTATATCCATTGAAGATTGGGGTATGTCCACAATGAAAGAAAGGCAGATCAGCCTAAATAAGGCCTCTATGAGTTTCACCTATTGGGACTATATTAATGCTTTTCATAAAGTTCTCTACTATAATAATGAGAGACATAAGCATACTTGGTTTATTAAAATCTGCGCAAAGATATTTGTAGAACCAATTCCTAATTGGTTTTTAAACTGGTGGTCATACCATGGTCCAACTATAAAAATATTACCGGATCTATTTCTGAAGTTATACAAAGAATGGGTTAAATTTGCACCAGACCTTAACGAGTTATATCAAACAGATCATATCTGTTATCTGGACAAAATAGACCAGGTTTATTTCTTCATCGAATTCTCCTTGGATTCATAAATGGACCCTAGAAGTGGGATTCACTGAGGAACAAATTCCCTATTTATACAGGACCTTTTATAACAATTTTTGGGATAAATTAATGAAAAAAGATCCCAAGACTAAAACATTAGACGGATAAGAATTGCTAGATTTTATGTCAAAAAGAATTCAGGAGTATGATATTTCTCCCCAAAAGGGAATAGTTGCTGATAGTTCGGTCAGGCACATTGCCTGAACAAAGACATTTCTCCCCAAAAGGGAATAGTTGCTGATAGTTTGGTCAGGCACATTGCCTGAAAAATCTCTGTTCAAGATGGAGATAAAGAAGCTATGATCAATAGCTACTTGGAAGAAGTCAAGATAAGTCTGCTTCTAAACATCACTCAATATGAGAAATTAGACACTTCTATGAGAAATGAGACCAGCGAAGATGAAATAGATGATATCCAAGAAGCTCAGCCTGTTGAAGCAACTGTATCAGAAGATGCTCTGAAGAAGGCGGAAGATTTCCTCTGAAAGATGAAAGAAAAAGAAAAATAGAGATCAACCTCTCTACAACAATAATACAACATCAACAGTAGATACACTGTTGATCAACAATAAATACATTATTTAGGGGACAGATGGGACCCATTATTATTGTACAAAGATACCTTATGTTTTTTATTTTTTCTATAAATAGGTTTTTCTTTCATTTCTTTAGAAGCAGGTTCAGTAAACCCCCTCTCTCTCCTTTTGTAAAGTTTGTGCTCGCCGGATACTTACCTGAAGTTAATAAACGTGTATAGTTCTCTCATAGGCCTTGGAGTCAACCACCCTTTCAAGGTACTATTTTATTTTTGTTTAAATATTTTAGTATTATTTCTCAGATCTGAGTTGTGACTATGTCCGGCTAAAGAATCATCTCTATGTCGGATAACTGATTTCGCTCTTATATCTGTCATGAAATATCTTGACTTTATCTAAATATAAATAAATTTATATATGGCTTCTTGACTTGGTTCTGAGATGATGGTATAGTCTGATTCGATACAACACATTATTGGCTTTGTCTTTGTGACTCCGTCTACCCAGCCATAGTTCTAAGCTCGTTAAAGGAGAAAAAGGGCGCCTTATACCCGGTTAGAACTGCTAGACACATGGGCTCAATAACAACACGTATTTGAATCTTGACTGGCCCTTTACTCAAGTAAAAAGGACTAGATCCTTCCATACAGTCATAAAACTATATAAAAATTTATATATATTTTGATTTGGATTTATTCCTTGAATTCGGATGTTAGTAAGCTAGATTAAATATGACCGTGCGGACTACCGCCTGTCTTCTGAGATCCTGTAAGTTGGTATTGAATCTACAGTGGCATATAGTCCGGTTTATTTTCATACTCAGCTGAATTTGCAGTTATCTTTAACTGATGCTAATATTCTTGATGCTTTGACTTTAAATGTTAAAATGCATGGTTATATTTATGCACCTGGATCTGAATTGATTTGCTTATCTTATAGGATTTATTTCATATTGCTTTCTACGTTAAATCCAAGATGTAAGTTATATGATACATCTGATCAAACTATTTTAGTAGAAACTAATTTTACTAATCTAAGGTCACTACTAGAAGACCTATAAAATGGGAAGAAATTAATTTTCCAACAACTTCGACTTTGGATTTGGTTATTTCTCCTAGTCAGATGGCCGATGCGGTCACTAATTTAGAGTATTTTCATATTACTCAAACTCCTGATGGTATAATTTGCATGCAGCTTAATGATATTCCTTATAGTAGACATTCATTTTCTAATAGAAGATTGCCTGCTATTCATCATATTTCCCCGATTGATCCTGTGTATGGTCTGGCTCGTAACCGTGCTGCTTCTTTACCTAGTATACCTTCGACTATTTCTGCGGATCAAAGTAAGCGACTTGTTAATAAAATAAAAATTGATCCTCGTTTGAATATTGTTCAAGCAAATGATATTTCTGATAAGGATATTCCTTTGGCAACCGAGATGGATTTTAATCCTAATTATATTTGATGATGAATGTACACCAAATAGATTTTAGTCCAGGTTCACTAGCACGAAAATACATTCAAAATGAATTTTTGAGTGATAAATGGAACCAGTTTAAAACATGATTTTTTGACTCTTATAGTGCTGATGATTTAAATAATATTTCTCAAGAAATCCAAATATTTAAAAAGCATGCTCTGATACCAACTTACAGGATCTCAGAAGACGGGCGGTAGTCCGCGCGGTCATCTTCAATATAGCTAGCTAACATCCAAATTCAAGGAATAAATCCGAATCGAAATATATATAAATTTTTGTATAGTTTTATGACTGTATGGAAGGATCTAGTCCTTTTTACGCAAGCAAAGGGCCTGTCAAGATTCAAATACGTGTTGTTATTGAGCCCATGTGTCTTGCAGTTCTAACTGGGTATAAGGCTCCCTTTTTCTACTTTAACAAGCTTAGAACCACGGCTGGCTAGACAGAGTCACAAAGACAAAGCCAATAACGTGTTGTATCAAATATGATTGTACCACCATGTCAGAAACAAGTTAGGAAGCCATATATAAATTTATTTATATTTAGATAAAGTTTAGATCTTTCATGGTAGATATAAGAGTGATGAGTCCACAAATTGGACTTATTTAGGGCTTTATTTTAATAGAAATAGTGTCCTCGAATGCTTGTTTTATCTCAATACCTGATTAAAATACTTAAGTTTCAGGTATTTGAAGTTTTACTGGAAGCATGGACACTTAGGTGCAAAACGGAGCAAAAAGGGCTGAAAAGAAGAAGAAATGAAAGTCTGGGAATCGCCGAGTCCAACTTGGCGAGTCGCCGAATTAACATGCACCGCCCTTTGTTCCGGTACACAAAGCCTTGAAGGAAGCGGATCAAAAGGTGAGGAAATGAGCAGTATGCGAGTCGCCAATTAGTTCCGCGAAGCAGTACTATACTGCCCAATGATCCAGAATATGAGGATGCTGAAAGCAAGACACTGAAGGCGATGAGCTGATTAAAGGGCGGATCGCCGAGTTCATCGGCAATCTCGACTAATGTCGCTGAACGATCCTCCGTAGCACAATCTCTGAAAACTATAAATACTACTTAGAGTTGTAATCTAAAGAAGAGAACAATTTTTAAAGTAAAACTTATTATTAGTCTATAATATTTTTCTGTATTTTACTCTCAAGTTTGGAGAGGTTTTTGTGGAGACTTGAAGAAAGGAGTTCATCTTCCCCAAGTTGGAAGTGGGTCTTCTTTATTCTTCTTCCGTAGCTTAATTCAAGGTTTAATTTCTTATACCCAGTTGATTTCTTTATCATGTTAGGTATAATTTCCTATTTCTTGATGTGTGGGTAAAAAAACCCCATTCTTGGGGTGTGATTTAGCAAATATGGGTTGATATTCTTGTTAGGTCTTGCTTGCTGATAGGTTAGATGTATGTTAATGGTGATTTCACCTAGTGTTTGTGGTTTAATCTAAAGGGTTTGTAGATGCAAATACAAAGCCACCCATGTGTTTTCGGTTTGCCCTAAAGGAAGGTCGCGAAACCAAAACCACAAGACTGATGGCCTAAGGAGTGGGTCGACATGAGGTTCAGCCCAAGAGGGTGAGCCCTAGTCCTATATCCTAACACTCAGCTTGAGAGAGTGAGTGGGGTAAGACGTAGGCTGGTCTTTATGCGGAAAATGGGTATCCGAGAGGAACACATTTGAAATGGGGTAAGTTGCCCGAGAGGGAACTTATTTCCATTTAAAGTTTAGCCTAGTCACTATTGTCTTGTAAAATTCCTATTGAAAGCATGTACCCAACGATTTATCTCAACTTGTATTGCTGTCACATCCCAAAAACCTTCCCCATACTTGATTTTCTTGTTTATTTTGCTATTTTATCACTTGTTACAAAACCCCTTTTGATATTTGACACTTCTGTGTCACTCTCTTTAATTTACAATGTATTTTATCGCAAATGTTTTTTTGCTACGACTAATTCAAACAAAATTCTAATTGGTTATTGATTCTCGAAACTGCTCCCTTGGGACACGACCCCAACCCCTGGTTGGGTTACTATATTATCGACGATCATAGACACTCATACCGTATGATAGTGTCATTGGTCACGATAAGCATCAAAGATCGAAGTTAGTTATCCGACATAGATATGATTCTTTAGTCGGACATAGTCACAGCTCAGATATGAGAAATAATACTAAAAGATTTAAACAGAAATAAAATAGTACCTTGAAAGGGTGGCCGACTCCAAGGCCTATGAGAGAACTATACACGTTTATTAATTTCCGGTAAGTTTCCGGCGATCACAAACTTTACAAAATGAAAGCTTTAAAATTTAGAGAGAGAGAGAGGGTTTTCTAAACCTGCTTCTAAAGAAATGAAAGACGTTCTATTTATAGAAAAAATAAAAAAAATAAGGTATCTTTGTACAGTAATAATGGGTCCCATCTGTCCCCTAAACAGTGTATCTACTGTTGATCAACAATGTATCTACCCTTGGTTGGGTTACTATATTATGGATGATCGTAGACACTCATTCCGTAGGATAGTGTCGTTGGTCACGATGGCGCCGCTGCCGGAGAGTGGTGTTATTTGAGATTTTTTCTAGCTTAATAGAATTTTTGTTCTCATTCGTAGTGTACTAACTTAATTTTTAGCTTTGCTTCACTTGTTTGTGTTGAAAACATAAATTATGAGTGAGAACGTTGGGGACGGTTGTGACCCAAACAACCCAGTGAATATTGACTTGCACCGAGATGACATTGACGATGTCAATAGTGTTTATGGTCCCGCTCCATTGGGTGAGATAGGTGCAATTCTCTTGCCACAGGGTGGCGAAAACGGAAATTTTGAAGTCACTAGCACAACACTCCATCTCATACATTCAAGGGGCCTATACGGAGGATTGGATCATGAAGACTCACATGAACATATCCAAAGCTTCTTGGACGTATGTGCTCTGTTGTCATTCAAAAATTGGTCGGAAGAAGCCGTCGGGCTTCGCTTATTCCCATTGTCACTGACAGAGTAGCCACTACGTGGTTGTCTGAGCTTCCCAAAAAGTTTTATCACATCATGGAAAGAATTAGTCACAACTTTCCACAATAGATTCTTTCCCCCGTCAAAAATGATGAAGTGAGGGATGACATTCAGAATTTTAAACAAAAAGCGAGTGAACCAATTCATGAGTCGTGGATTAGATATAAAAGGTCTCTGCGAAAATGTCCAATACATGGGCTGCCAAGTGAGTTGTTACTCCAATATTTCTACCGAAGTCTTGATTCAGTCAACAAAGGGACATCAGATCAATTGGTTCAAGGCGGCATAATGCTACAACCCTTTGAGGTGGCCTCATTTCTCCTAGATGGTATGACGAATGTAAATCAAGCTTGGTACACCAAAGAATATCAAGTTTCCCCTCTGTGTTTCAGGCTGACACAAGAGCGACTTGATAAAGAAAAAGAGAGGGATGAAAACATCAAAAAGATGTTGTCTCAGATGGAAGATTTACAAGAGCACATGAAAGGAAACTGTGAAGTGTTTCGCGCAAAAAGGGGTCTTTTTTCCCGATAACTTGAAATCGGGAGGGAATCAAGGTTGGAACCACAGAAGGCATGAGGAGAATTTCCACCCACACTATCAACCGCGGGTTGGAAATCAAGGTTGGAACCACCTTAGAGGTGAAGGACCAAGGCGATATTTCCAAGAGTGGACTGAGCATAACGATCATGAAGAATACCAAACTTAATTGAGTGACAGCCCGACATCAAGGGGGAGTGACAGCAGCCCTAGGGTCAATGATCTACTGACACGAATTCTTGAGAAAGTTCAAGGCTATGATGATTTGCTAAAAGGAATGAGAGATGATTTTTATTCGCTAAATAGTAAAGTGAACTCTCATGCTAATGCCATCAAGATGCTGGAAGGTCAATTGAATCTCCTATCGGCCCAACTGACAACCAAGATGCCAAAGGAAAATGAGGAAGGAGAGCTGGCTGTAATTACCCGTAGCGGGAAGGTAGCGATAGGTAATGAAAGAGAAGAACGTGAGGAAAATCAGGGTAGGAAAGAAGCAGAAAATATCCGTCATCAAAACCTCGGCAAGAAAGCACAAGAAGGAATGAATCAGCACAATGAAGCTCCAAAAATAATACAACCCTTACCCAACATACCTCCACCTTTCCCCAACGTTTGAAAAAGAAGAATGAAGATGAGAAGTTTAAAAAATTCTTGTCTGTGTTCAAGAAGTTATCCATCAACCTTCCTTTGGTGGAAGCATTGCTGGAGATGCTAGGCTATGCTAAATTCATGAAAGAGCTAGTCACCAAGAAGAGGATCTTGGATTATGAACCGATTGAAGTGCCTCATAGTTACAGTGCGATCATGACAAATGAGTTAATCACTAAAAGAGAAGACCCTGGTGCTTTCACCATCTCATGTACTATTGGAATGCTCCAATTTGCCAAGGATTTATGTGACCTAGGAGCAAGCATCAACCTGATGCCATACGCCATATACAATCAACTTGGATTGGGAGAACCAAAGGCAACTACAATGAGACTTCTCATGGCAGATCGATCGATCAAGCATCTTGTTGGAATCCTCTATGATATCTTGGTCAAAGTAGATCGATTCATATTTCCAGCTGACTTTGTGATTTTAGACTGTGACATTGATGTTGAGGTCCCCATTATTTTGGGAAGGCCATTCTTAGCAACCGGCAGAGCATTAGTGGATTTTGAAAGCGGCAAGTTGAAATTCTGTGTGAATGACGATGAGGTAACTTTCAACATATGCAAATACATGAAACAACCAAGTGATATCCATGTAGTATCTACTGAAGATGTTATAGATGAGGCGGTGGCAAGTGTGAGCCATCTGCTGCGCAAGAATGAGCCTCTTGAGTCAATACTTGCAAATCATGACGAATCAGAAATTCAGGAAAATGATGAAATGAACGCAGCCCTAACAGGGTTAGGACCATATGCACGAAATCCAATTAAGTTGGATATCGACCTAAAAAACCGAGATAGCCCACCTGCAAAGCCGTCAATTGAAGAGCCACCAACTCTAGAACTGAAAGTACTCCCATCCCATCTCAGGTATGTTTTCTTGGGGACTAACAACACTCTGCCAGTGATTATTGCAGCAAATTTGAGTGAAGGGCAGGTAAAAGTGCTTGTTGAAGTACTACAGAGGCACATAAAAGTGTTCGGATGGACCATAGCTGATATCGTGGGCATCCCGCTCGGTATCTGCACCCATAAGATTCGGTTGGACAGTGAATGCAAACCCAGTGTGGATCATCAACAAAGGCTGAACCCTCTGATGCAAGAGGTAGTAAAAAAGGATATCATCAAGTGGCTTGATGCATGAGTATTCTATCTGATTTCAGACAACAAATGGGTCAGCCCAGTGCAATGCATACCAAAAAAAGGTGGCATAACAGTGGTCCCAAATGCTAAAGGAGAGCTTGTGTCGACTAGACCTGTAACGGGATGGAGGGTATGCATGGATTATCGAAAGCTCAATTCATTGACTGAAAAGGACCATTTTCCAATGCCCTTCATGGACCAGATGCTTGACAGGTTATCAGAGAGAGGGTGGTATTGTTTTTTTGATGAATACTCCGGATACAACCAAATATCTATTGCATCAGAAAATCAAGAGAAAACCACTTTCACATGCCCTTACGGGACCTTTGCATTCAAAATAATGCCATTCGGACTTTGTAATGCACCGGCAACTTTTCAACGATGCATGTTGTCCATCTTTGTGGATATGGTTGAGGACTCTCTGGAAGTCTTCATGGATGATTTCTCAGTCGTGGGGGACACATTTGAAGAATGCTTGACACATTTAGAGCGAGTGCTCCAAAGGTGTGTGGAAGCTAATCTAGTCCTAAATTGGGAGAAATGCCATTTCATGGTGAAAGAAGGCATTGTCCTTGGGCATAAAGTGTCGCAACAAGGGCTGGAAGTTGACAAAGCAAAAATTGAGGTTATTAAGAAGCTACCCGTGAGCGTGTGAAACTCTTTTGAACACCCTTTGAGTCTTACCTTTCTTTGGAACTTAGTTGAACCACCACCTACAATCCTCTTGAGTTGTGGTTTAGCGAATAGCCAACTTGGGGGTGTGGTGAAAGGGAAAAGGAGAAGTGCAAGAAAAGTCCCCCTTAACCCATGGTATTGCATTAAAATGGAACCCTCTCAATTCAATTCAATTAAAAAAAAAACAAAAACGAAAAAATGAAATGTGGAATAAAGTACGAAGGGGATCGGATTTCAAGCAATCCATGGAGGAGAATAAAAAAAGGTGACTTAGAAGCTCTAAAAAAAGAATTGATAAAGGAAAAGAACGGAATGCCTTGAGAATGCCACAACTCATGAGTAAAAAAAGTCACTGAGCCTAAATGATCATACATTTGCACTTAGCCCCATTACAAGCCTTAGAAAGACTTTTTTGATCTTAAGTAAGCCGAATCGAAAGTCAACTGGAAAATAAAGGTAAACCTATGGGTGAAAACATGTATTGTGTTCCTCTTTTTGAGTGTGAGCGTTGTATCTGATTCCTGATCTTAAATTGACTCATATATGTATGTGAATATGGAATCATTCTTTACGTGAGGGCATTTACATAATTTTGTTGAGCTTGAACTTGCACAAGTAGCAAGTATTGTGAGCATGAGAATCTTTGGTAATGGTGTGTCACAATTTGAATCTTTGAGTACACAAGTGATCCTTGCATAAGTAAATTGAGTCTTGTTGTATGCATTCATGATTTAGTCTTGTGTAGCACTGTTTGAGGCACCCTATTTGAACTGCTGAACTTGAGTTTGCTTGAGGACAAGTAAAAGTTTAAGTTGGCGGTGTTGATGAGTCCACAAATTGGACTCATTTAGGGCTTTATTTTAATAGAAATAGTGTCCTCGATTGCTTGTTTTATCTCAATATTTGATTAAAATGCTGAAGTTTCAGGTATTTGAAATTTTACTGGAAGCATGGACACTTAGGCGCAAAACAGACCAAAAAGGGCTGAAAAGAACAAGAAATGAAAGTCTGCGGATCGCCGAGTCCAACTTGGCGAGTCTTCAAATTGACATGCACCGCCCTTTGTTCCAGTACGTGAAGCCTTGAAGGAAGTGGATCAAAAGGCGAGGAAAGAAGCAGTCGGCGAGTCGCCGATTAGTTCTGCGAAGCAGTACTGTACCGCCCAATGATCCAGAATATGAGGATGCTCAAGGCAAGACACTGAAGGCGATGAGCTGATTAAAGGGCGGATCGCCGAGTTCATCGGCGATCTCGACTAATGTCACCGAACGATCCTCCGTAGCACAATCTCTGAAAACTATAAATACTACTTAGAGTTGTAATCTAAAGAAGAGAACAATTTTTAGAGTAAAAATTATTATTAGTCTATAGTATTTTTCTGTATTTTTCTCTTAAGTTTGGAGAGGGTTTTGTGGAGACTTGAAGAAATGAGTTCATCTTCCCCAAGTTGGAAATGGGTCTTCTTTATTCTTCTTCTGTAGCTTAATTCAAGGTTTAATTTCTTATACCCAGTTGATTTCTTTATCATGTTAGGTATAATTTCTTATTTCTTGATGTGTGGCTAAAAAAAACCCCATTCTTGGGGTGTGATTTAGCAAATATGGGTTGATATTCTTGTTGGGTCTTGCTTGCTGATAGGTTAGATGTATGTTAATGGTGATTTCACCTAGTGTTTGTGGTTTAATCTAAAGGGTTTGTAGTTGCAACAAAGCCACCCATGTGTTTTCGGCTTGCCCTAGAGGAAGGTCGCGAAACCAAAACCACTAGACTGATGGCCTAAGGAGTGGGTCGACATGAGGTTCAGCCCGAGAGGGTGAGCCCTAGTCCCATATCCTAACACTCAGCTCGAGAGAGTGAGTGGGGTAAGGCGTAGGCTGGTCTTCATGCG
>JAJOOE010010316.1:0-31543 GCA_036250405.1 Solanum raphanifolium
GAGACCATAGATATTCGTTAGCAGAAGACAGTTTGGAGATATCGGTATTGTTTAGAGATTGGATAAATGCTGAGCGGAGAAATCAAGGACTTCCAAAGTTGGATAGTCAATTTGAACTTTTCATAGATTCAGCCATTGGATGTGGTAGTGACGATGGCATGGAACTTCAAGATCGTCAACAAGCTTTACCAAGACCAGTAGTTGATTACGGTCAATCTATAGCTGAGTTAGAGAAAGGATTTACGGGACTATACAACTATTAGTATTACATTTAAGGCTTAGTTGAAACAGAACCCTTCCTAGAAGGTGGCTGTGTAAACTATGCACTCTACTAATAGTTGTAATTGTAATTTGTAATACAAATTTAAATAAATTGGAATATTGGATTGATATTTTTTAATTTGTGACTTTGTGTCATTGTTTTATCCTTATTTTTATTTAATTTTTTAAAATTACTAACTTAAGTTATTTAAATTACAAGTTATAAATATAACTTATAAGTTATAACATATTAATAAGTAATAACTTATAAACTTCAAAAGATTCAAATCTTGAAAACTTAAGCTCAAAAACATTTTTTTTAATTTTTTTTTTATTAAACTTAACTTGCATACTTCAAAAGATTCAAATATTTAAAACTAAGCTCAAAAACATTTTTTTTTAAAAACAACTTTATTAAACTTAACTTGCAAGTTGCAAACTTAATATGTAAAAATTTAAAAAAATATTTTTAAAATAAACTTAAGTAAAAGTGTAAAACTACATTATAAATTTCAAAATTATTAATTTAAACTTAGAAAAATAAAAAAAACATTGATATTTTTGTATTTCAAAAAATTAAAATAACTAAATTTTTTTTATCATTTTTTGAAATGTCGTTCTGTTTATCCCGTCCCGTTCCATTCCGGTTCGTTCCGGTCCGTTCCGGTATATAGTGGGACGGGACGGAACCGTGTATCCGTACCGGTAATTCCGGTCCGGTTCATCCCGGTACCGGTCAACAAACCGGTCAACCCAACCCGGTCCGGTCCGGTACCGGTTCATTCTGGTCCGGTGATTCCAGTCCGGTCCGGTGCCCAGTCTTAATCAATATGAATAAATATCAAAATTTTACATTTTTTTGTGACTGCCCAAAAAATATCAAAAAAATTAATTTGTAAATGTACGAAAAATGTAAAAATCAAGAAAAAGACATAAAAACACCTCAAAAAACCTGAATAACACCAATCACCTTAGAATATCGATACGAATAAGATATCAAAATTTAAAGTTTTTTCGTTACTGCCCGAAAAATATCAAAAATTGTAATTCATAAACGTCCGAAAAATATGAAAATCAAGAAAACGACATAAAAACACCTTAAAAATTTTTGAATTGCACCTGTCACCTTAAAATATCGATACAAATAAAATATAAAAATTACACATTATTTCTTGACTGTCCGAAAAATATCAAAAATTCTTATTCGTAAACGTTCGAAATATATAAAAATCAAGAAAAAGACATAAAAACATCTCAAAAAAATCTCGAATTGCTCCTGTCTCCTTAGAATATCCATACGAATAATATATCAAAATTTCACATTTTTTCGTGACTGCTCGAAAAAATATCTAAAATTTGAATTCGTAAATATTCAACAAATATAAAAATCAAGAAAAAGACATAAAAAGTACTCAAAAAATTCCAGAATCGTACCTGTCACCTTAGAATATCGTTACGAATAAAATATCAAAAATTTCTCGAATCGCACCAGTTACCTTCAAATATCGATACGAATAGAATATCAAAATTTCACTTTTTTCCGTGTCTGCACGAAAAATATCAAAATTTAGAATTCATAAACGCTTGAAAAATATAAAAAACAATAAAAAGACATAAAATACCTCAAAAAATTCCAGAATCGCACCAGTTACCTTAGAATATCGATACGAATAGAGTATCAAAATTTCTCATTTTTTTGTGACTTCCCAAAATATATAAAGATCAAGAAAAAGACATAAAAACACTTCAAAAAATTCTCGAATCGCACCAGTTACCTTAGAATATCGATACGAATAGAGTATCAAAATTTCAAATTTTTTCGTCACTGCCCAAAAAATATCAAAAAATTTAATTCCTCAATGTCCGAAATATATAAAAATAAATAAAAAGACATCAAAACACCTCAAAAAATTCCCGAATCGCACCAGTCACCTTAGAATATTGATACGAATAAAATATCAAAACGTCACATTTTTTCGTGACTGCCCGAAAAATATCAAAAATTTCTAATTCGTAATCGTCTTAAAAATATAAAAATGAATAAATAAAATAAAAACACCTCAAAATATTCCCGAATCGCACCAGTCGCCATAGAATATCAATATATATAAAATATCAAAATTTTACATTTTTTTGTGACTGCCCGAAAAATATCAAAAAAATTAATTCGTAAATGTACGAAAAATGTAAAAATCAAGAAAAAGACATAAAAACGCCTCAAAAAATTCCTGAATAACACCAGTCACCTTAGAATATCGATACGAATAAGATATCAAAATTTCAAGTTTTTTCGTTACTGCCAGAAAAATATCAAAAATTTTAATTCGTAAATGTCCGAAAAATATAAAAATCAAGAAAAAGACATAAAAACACCTTAAAAATTCTCGAATTGCACCTGTCATCTTAAAATATCGATACGAATAAAATATAAAAATTACACATTTTTTCGTGACTTTCCGAAAAATATCAAAAATTCTTATTTGTAAACGTTCGAAATATATAAAAATCAAGAAAAAGACATAAAAACATCTCAAAAATTTCTCGAATTGCAGCTGTCTCCTTAGAATATCCATACGAATGATATATTAAAATTTCACATTTTTTCGTGACTGCTCGTAAAATATCTAAAATTTGAATTCGTAAATATCCAAAAAATATAAAAATCAAGAAAAAGACATAAGAACTACTCAAAAAATTCCAGAATCGTACCTGTCACCTTAGAATATCGTTACGAATAAAATATCAAAATTTCACATTTTTCGTGACTGCCAAAAAAATATCAAAAATTTTAATTCGTAAACATCCGAAAAATATAAATATCAAGAAAAAGACATAACAACTCCTAAAAAATTTCCCGAGTCGCACCAGTTACCTTCAAATATCGATACGAATATAATATCAAAGTTTCACTTTTTTCCGTGGCTGCACGAAAAATATCAAAAATTAGAATTCATAAACGTTTGAAAAATATATAAATCAAGAAAAAGAGTATCTAAGATGTCATCTAATGATCCTAACAGTCAAATCTCAGATCAAGGTAATCATGTCACACAGATTAGCTACTACACAACTCAACACACCAACAAAAACACAAGACAGTAACAATTTTCACTTTAAACATAGAATCAACCTCAATTCATCCTAACAGCTTGAATGGCAGGTTGGTCACCACCCCCTCCCCAAACAAAAAGACTTTGCCCTCAAAGTCAATAACGGCGAATAAAACATGGCTATGAGGAGGGGTCATACCTGCGGCGCTCTAGGCGCTGGTAGTTGGGTCAGAGTTGACACCCTTATCAACGGGTGCACTCTCAGAAAACCAACTCAGGATGAGGCTGGCTACCACTCACCGGGACAGGTACTCTGCTACCAAAAGCTCCAGCTAACACGACATCTCGTTGTTGTTGCTTAAGTGATTCTTTTTCTCCATATTTCTTCCTTGATGCCTTGCGGGCTTTCTTTTCTTTCCTTCTTGCCTCTCTAGACAGGTTAGCAAGTATATAATCACCAGATTCTCCGGTTATGTGTTTCCTCTTCCCGGGGTTACTCTTGGGTAGTTCACCCCAGAAATTGTCTAGTGATTGAGTGGAGGGTGCTTGATTGAGCAATTGCATCAAAGAATCTGGCATGAACAAGCTGGGTACCTATACTGGCTTTTCAGCCAGTTTAGCAACCTGAGTTCGCATCTCGACCAATTGTGATTTGAACTATTCAGTATCTACTAAATCAGCGGCCTGTAATCGATCCTAGACAAGGGTCTCCAAACCATCTATTATGTCTTTTAAGACAGCCAACTCCTTCTGCATCTCATTTTTAATCTCTTTCTTCGCAGCTAACCCATCTTTCTCTATTAGCTGAGGCATCTGGTTTACAATCTGGTCGACCAAGGTCCTAGTTTGGCGTGATCTGCAACCAATTTCTCAAGGAAAATCATAGGAATAGTGACATAGGTTCCTGGAGCCTGTGAGGAGGAAACTGGTGGTGGTGGTGCCTTTGTATATGGCTGGGATGACTCTCTCTGTTCTGGCCCTCTATCAGCTTGTGGAATGTCGAGTGGTACATGAGGGACGACTGCTAAAGAACCCACAACCCCAGATTTCGCACCAAATAGATGGTTAGCGACATCTTTGATTTTTGAGGCTTGGGTGAGTATGGCTGTTTCACCTCATCTGTCAACTAAATTGTTCGGGGGAATGCCTGGTTGTCTACACAATTTCCCTATCAGACAGGGAAATAAAAGTCCGTCTCTCTCATTTAATGCCTTATCTCTCATCTCAGTCGCTATGATCCGCCCCACATTTACCGGGTAACCAGCCATGAGGCATGCTACTAAAGACGCCAATGAGGGAGACAAGGTGTTATCATTACCTGTAGGTCTCAATTGTTCACGGATGATAGCCCACCATACCTTGGCTGGAAAAGTTAGGGATGCTTTAGTAATGAGTATCGGCGTTCCTGTCATCCAAGCTGCATTCTCCCCATCTACAACAATTTGACTTGCAATCCAACGCAAGACTCGCTCTCTAAAACTCTGAACCTCCATCTCAGTCTCACTGGTGACCGCATGATGTTTGCCCTCAAAAAGGCCAACTGAAGTTGGCGTTGTGTATTCTGGGCCATGCAGCTTCCTGTTGATAGTAGCCTTGGAAATATCTATCAATTTGCCCCGAACCATAATTGAGTTTAGTGGACCCCAAGTGCTGGCAATATCTTTCTGTCCACGTTTTGTTGTATCTGTTTCCGCAGCAAAGTTCATCAGTGTGGCTGCATAAGATGAATAAAATTCTCTGGCCAGGTGGCTAGAGTATTCTCCAGGTGCATTGTTCATCCAGTCGAACTGATGAAACTGAAATGTCTGATAAACGTCGGGGAATGCTTTGATATCAGCTACTACCACCCTAGTTTCAGGCATGATTGCTCGCTTCTTGAAGCCTCCAGTCTTGGTTACAATACCATTGTTGAAGAATTCTTCGGACCGGTTCACAGTCCACATGGAACGGAAACAATCAATTAGTTGTTGTCACGCTGCAGGATCAAGTTCATGGATGTTCACATAAAGCACCATGGTATCATCAGTGGTGATCTCTATATCCTCATCTATAGCATCTGCCTCCTCCCGTACTCTAGTTTCAGCTTCCGTATTTACTGCAGGTGGAGAGGTGTTTGTATCTTCCTGAGAGCCGCTTTCAGACTCTGCACTGCCTCCCGACCCATCATCCGACTGGTTTCCCGAAGCAGCATCAGATTTACTTCCCGATTCCTACCCGCTCTCGGAACTACTACCTCCCTCTTCAGACTGGGGAGGAGTGTCCTGGAGGATAGCCCTAATAGTTGTGGATCTAGTTTCTCTAGATGGATGATCGTCAGGTGTAATATTCATTTATACCTCCGAACTACTAGATTCAGAAGCACTATGGCCTTCCGATTGAGATGAAGTAGGGGAGGAATGTTTGGTTGCGTTCTTTCGTCGGGGAGGTATAGTACATGAGAAACACAACACTCATTAGCACAAAAATCAATAAAATGACACACTATCGGGTACTCAGACTTCCCCTGTGTAATTACAACGTGATGCCTTACCTTAAAAAAGTCGTCACCCAATCTATCATTGGGAAGGGCCACATAATCAAAATACAGAAAAGGAATAAAAGTACAGAAAGTAAAGTATTCAAAAAAAGTAAACTCTATAGGAGCTCCCATGGGCCGTGGTAAATACCACGGTCCGTTAAACCCCTCCTGGATTTATCACAGACTCAGTATGCAACAGTGGCTCGACCAAGTAGTGTTCACGAACGACTGCATGGCCCGTGGAGTGAACCACGGTCCGTAATACTGCCCATGAAGATAAACAATAATTACATGAAATACCCAAGTGTGGTCCACGAGTGGTTTCATGACTCATAGTGGTTTCCACGATCCGTCAGTGTTCTGTGGGTATGATCAGGGTATATGTGTATTAAGTGAATATTGTTCTTGTTGGCTTTGGGCATGTTGAAATTAAGTGGTGTTAGTAGTCATGTTGTGAACATGTGTCAAAAATAAGGGTAACATATCTTATAAGTGAAGTTGGGGAAAACACTGACCGTTATTGTAACACCCCGGAAACTAGGAGACCAAACTAGAGCCTCAAGCTAGGCTTCTAAGGTTTGATGTATGTGGTTAAAGTCGTAGATAAGACTTTTCGTACTTTGAATGAGGTACTTAGTAGATGAACGTCAAAATACGTGTTAGATCCCATAGTTTAGAAGACTATCTATGGAATGGTATAGGGTTGCAAGGGCTTAAGCTATGTAGGTAGAATGAAAGGGAACTTGTTCTCCTAGGAGTCTAGTTGGCGATTGGGCAGCTTGATCGCCCAAGGCACTTGGCGATGCGCCAAAGGGAACCTAAGGTCGCCTAGTGGGATGTCCCCTTTGTCCTTGATTTTGGAACAAAGGGTGAGCTAAGTCATAGCTCGCCAACCTACTTGGCGAATCGCCCAAAAGACCCCAAGATCGCCTAGTAAAACTGCCCAATTATTGAGCTTGCTGGAAATTTAGGCGAGCCAAGGGTCCACTTGGTGAGTCGCCTAGTGCCCTTGGCGAGCCATGGGGGTGCAAAAGGCGAGGTAAGACGGAAGCCTAGTAATTTTTAAGTTAAAAACGTTTAGGGTCCCTAATCTTTACCAAAGTTGACCCTACATTATTCCATTCCTTTCCTAACATCTATATAAGCTTATTAGACCTATGTTTACCTCATTTATGTCATTCAAACTAGAATCAAAAGAAAACCCATCTTCATCCTCTCCATAAAATATTTCTCTCTCTAAGAAGAGCCTCCATTGAAGAAGGAGATAGAGCTTGAAGCTTGGGTCAAGAACAAAGTCCATTGTTGAGAGTTTGCTTTAGGGATTTGATTAAAGGAATGCTTAGCTTTTCATCTATCGGTTCTTCCACCCATAGAGTCCCCTAGAAGCCCCCAAGATTTGTGAAGAAGAACCCCAATCTAAGCTAGGGTTACTTCCAATGTATGGGTTTTAAGTGGGTATGATTCCAAAGTGTTGGATACTACTCATGTATGATTAATTTAGTATTGATTCATGATATTATGAAGAATTTATGTGAATTCCTTGTCTAACCCTAATTTTCTAAGTATGTGGGTTTAGATCTTTTGATGAGAAATTGATGGTTCTTGATAGATTTTCTAGAGTTGTCACCATGAATAGAACTTATCTAAGAATGGGAATATGAAGTCATGAATTGAACTAGACTAATGCATGTATGATAGAATATGAATTAAATGATTAGAATTAAGACTTTATGATGAATTATGCTTAGAATTGTCTATGATTAAGGCTTATGAATGATGTGTATTATGATCTAGACTAGTATGTTGATGGTGGAGTAAAGCTTGAATGTAGGGCTTGAAGTCATGATGTTGATCACTAGGGCTTATAGAGTAAGTCTAATATGAGGATATAGCTTGCATGTATGTAGAATGTGAAAGGTATTCTCACATAGAATGATTCTAGATTGAAAGGCTAATTACCTAAAATGAATCATGCTTGTTAGAATAGAATAGCTTGAAGTTGAGCCTTATGATTCCTTCATGTATAGTTGAATTATGTAGCTTGGGATGGTAGATCTCATGGTAGCTTGGGATTGAGGAATTAAGCTCTCCTAAGGTTAGCTTGAATTAGCATTGGTAGGATGCTTTTCATGGTAGCTTGCATTAGTAAAGGCATGGTAGCCTGGAATTGAGGATCTATACTCTCCTATGGATATCTTGACTTGGTTAGGCCAAGGCCATTTCATGGTAGCTTAGGATTGAGACACCACACTCTCCTAAGGATAGCTTAGGGTTGAGGATTCATACTCCCCTAAGGATAGCTTGCATCCTATTGAATTATTGCATGGTAGCTAGGTTGGTATACTTGTATCCTTCCTAGGATAGCTTGGATTGTATGGTAAGTTGTTTTCCATGGTAGATAGGGTATGCTATTCTTTGATAGTTTAGAATGATGAATAGTAAGCATTGAGTAAGGTAGCCTAAATGAGTACTTAGTGTGAGTGGTAGTATGGGATGCCACTCATACATGGCACAAGTATGACTTGAAGCTACTTATGAAGTGTCCTCTTATGTAAGGTACGCCTAGCTTGGATTGTTGCTATCGTTGCCTTCCATGATATGATTGACTTAAGTTGATAGTTCCTTGTAAATATGTAGTAGGTCTATAATGACACCTAGAAATGGTAAATATGAATAGGGTGACTTCAAGATATGCTTAGTGTGTATGGTATTATAGGATTCCCCATGATGCAATACAGATTGCCCCCAAACCATTCATTCACGAATTTCAACGTATTGATGGATCATTCTCAAGGATGAAGGTTCGTGGGCTTGGGAAATGCGCTTTAAAGGAGCTCCCAGCTGAGCAATACCCTGTGTGGATGATAGCTCTGAGTGTGGGAGGTCCAACGAGGCAAGGAAGAGCAAAAGAAAGTGTTGCTCCATTCGGCGAAGTGCCAGCTGCTTTGGCGACTCGCCGAACCCCCTTGGCGAAGGTTCCAGGATCACCGACTGATCCAATGAGTTGCAGAGAAAGGCTACCCATTCGGCGAGCATGGAGGACATTCGGCACATCGCCCTTTGAATCCCAGACCGCCAAAAGTTACAGCAAGCCATCCAAGGAGAAGCCAATGAGCAGGGTTCTCGCCGAACCCATTTGGCAGATCGCCGAGCCATTTGGCGAGTCCGACTTGGCTCCCCCATTGGCCCATTTTTGGGTCACTTTTGGGACCATATATGTAATAATGCCTAACACTATAAATAGGTGTCTTAGGGTTCATTTTAGACTGAGATTGATTTTGAATATTGTGGTTGTAAACCTAAACTCCTTGTGTGAGTGTTGAAAGCTTGGTAAGATTTTGTTGAACCTTGTTTAGAAATGAGGGTTGCTTGGGATATTGATTCCCTCGAGGTCTTCGTAAGAGTTAGGTGCTTCTTGACGGATTAACGAGGTGAGGTCTTTGGGTTTAATATATCGTTAGGTTGCTCTTTATTTCCTCTTGTTGTGTCTATCTATTTATCCAAATTTGGTACTTGTTAGGATCTATATTGGAGGTTATTGGATTTAATACATCCTTTAGTTGCCAATTGTTTCTTATCTTGTGTCTCTTCTTCTATCTTTCTTGTTTTCCGCATATTATCAAGATTCTTCTTGTGATAATCGTATCACCCCATATGCATTGCACAAGTGTGCCTTGAGGTTACTTAGGAGTATAAGTGCAATTCTGAAAGAGTTTTTGGACTGCCACTAAAGTTCACTGCTATATATGGAGTTACAAAGGAAAGAGTAGCCCCTAGATCTAACAAAGCATAAACATCTAAGTGAAAGACTCGAAACGTACCAGTGACCACATCAGGAGAGTCTTCCTGATCCTGGCGAGCCTGAAAAACATACAACCTATTCTGGCATTGACCGCCACCTGTACCAGATGACACACCTTGCTGAGTTGGGCGACCTACTGGTGTTGTTGGGACTGTAGATTGAGCCCTACTATCGTAACCTCCTTGACCCTGTCTGGCAGAAGGACAATCCTTCACCCTATGACAGACTGACCACATCCAAACATTTTTCCTTGCCTGCAAGACAATCGCCCGAATGGTTCTTATCACACTTTGGACAAGTTGGGTAGGTCCAATTTCCTGAAACACTTCCCTGAGACTTAGAGCCTGGTGCCCTACTATTTTGATCCTGTCAAAACTATGAGTGATTTCCACCACCCGATTTCTGCTGAGAGTTTTCATAGTTACCTGTCCTAGCCTTCTTATTATCCTTAGCCATTTCCCTAAGCTTA
The DNA here is from genome assembly GCA_036250405.1 of Solanum raphanifolium. Lineage (NCBI taxonomy): Eukaryota > Viridiplantae > Streptophyta > Magnoliopsida > Solanales > Solanaceae > Solanum > Solanum raphanifolium. The sequence goes on from JAJOOE010010316.1 coordinate 10,101, forward strand.
TCTCCCTCAACCTGTTGAGCATGAATCACGAGCCTAGAGATGTTCATACCATCCAACAACATAGCATTTCTGCACTCTGTCTTCACTAAGACAGACACACCATACAAAAACTTAGACATTTGTGCCCCGGAGCATACCTGGAGATTTGGGTGAACTTAAGTTCGTACTCTTGGACTGACATTGTACCTTGCCTCAAATTCATGAATTCCAGAGCCTTAGCCTCCCTCAACTCTCTCGGAAAGAATCTATCCAGAAAAGCTCTAATAAAGCATTCCCGAATCACGGGAGCTGCATTCTCACCCCTATTTTCTTTCCACTGCGTGAACCATATGTGAGCAACATCCTTGAGCTGGTAGGATGCCAACTCTACCCTATCATTTCTAGTCATTTGCATCACTCCAAATATTTTCTTGACCTCATTAATGAAGTTCTAGGGATCTTCTCCAACTTGCGACCCAGAAACTCATGAGAATTCATCCTAACAATATCACGGATCCTAGCAGCCCCTAATCTACCACTAGCATTTGCAGGAACTGGAACCTGCTGATTGTTCTAGTTAGTCACACTCTGAGCCAAAATTTGAATAGCGTTCCGAAACTATGCATTCAAAATTTCTTAGTCTGGGAATGGAGGAGTTGCGTTAGCATTGCGGGCATTCGCATTCCTTGCGTAAGCTATACGAGGAGGCATGATCTGAAACACATCAACGAGTTAGAAGGTAGATCATACCCATGTACGATAAAAATACCAAGAAAGTGAAGTTTTCCTAAAACACTTTGTAGCCTCCCTCTCATTAGATGTGGTACACTTCACACCCATTAAAAGGACTCTACTTAGTGCGGCTTTTCAGACATCATAGGACTCTTAAACCTAATGCTTTGATACCAAGTTTATCACACCCCGAGGCTACCCCCTTGACATAAACACGGGACCTAGGATCATGAGTGACCCCAAGCTAACCTTGAGCTAGCATATCATAAGCAAACTGAACGAGTCTATGAAAAGATAATTAATGCGAAAGCTAAATCATGAGATAACTGAAATGATGGGGAATACCCAATACTGTCTGAATATCAAGAAACTATGAGTTTAATAGCAACTGAAATATCCAACTCCAAACTAAAATTGAATCTAATTATGTTTGAGTAAAAGCCTCTAACTGACTAGAGATGCTGGGACATGCCCCCAGCTAACTCTAGCAAATACTGAAAACTAAAATAAAAAGACTAATTATAGAAACATGTTTAGTGTCCTCGAAAAATGAGTACTCACCACTGAAGTTGCTGAACTGGAGATCAGGAACCGATCTATGCGTGATATGAATGCTGAGGACCTGAACCTACATCACGAGAAGACGTAGCGCAGAGTATGCATCAATACTTGAAAGGTACTGAGCATGCAAGATATAATAAAGCTGAATAAAACATATAACTGAACAAAGCGACAAAACAATGATATATTATGAACATGATAAAACTACTTAGATAAACTAAATATGAACAAACTGAATGCAATGACCAAGTACAAACATGTTGAACTGAATACTGAACTTTAACTGATAACCTGGTCAATATACTAGAATCTGACTGTGGGAGCTACTATTTACCGACATAAAACCACATGAGCTAAATGTGGAGTCCGATGTATACGCCCCATTGAGAGGACCAAATATACCTTGCCAAGGGTATAGAGGAATGACTGGCGTGATCACTAACTATAATTCACATAGAGGGGACTTAACCTACGGGGGCACGTAGTTCTGGGACTATGAGGTTGACTGGCCCTAGTCCAACTCAGTATTAAGTCTACTCCCAATAGAATGTATAAAATACAATATAACTAAAATAATTGGATAGCTCAAGATTTCGACATGCTAACTGAAAATGCAACATTAAGTACTTATAATGAAACATTTATAAACTGATGCATGTATATCTATATAAACTGACCTAGCAAGTGTAATTCATGAACTAAACGAGTCTACACAAGTAGGGTTCTAAATTTCATGCAAGAATTAAGCAACATATTTAAGAAAATGTAATATTCTGATTAGGATTAATCTAACAGCTAAATCACAGCAATAATATGAAGTTCTAGAAAACCTAAGTCTAAGCATAATGAAGGGATTCAAGAATCTGACTAAATTCTAGGGACTTAATGGGTGAAAGGAACCCACTAGTGAAATCCCGCATACCTGGTGACGAATTCCATGGAGAAATCTTTCAATTTCAAGGCTGGAACTGAGGAAAACTTGTTGCGTTCTTAGGGAGGGTTTTGTCGATGCTTTTATCCTCTTTTGCTCTAAGTTTTCTAAATTTTTGGTGAATGAATTTAGGGTAGATTCTGAATAAGTTACTTGACTAAACCTGACCAATACAACGTAGTTTAGGTGTCCAACACATAGGAAAAATTACCAAACGACCCCTGACTTAAAAGTTGTCGAGACAAGTGGACGGACCGTGGTTCAACTTTTCTGGGGTTTTTCTATGGACCACAATACACGGACCATGTTCCAACCTATGGTCCGTAGGTGGCCTCCGCCGGTGGCATTTGCATTCTGGAAATCTGTATTTTTTTCATTTTAGAATCTGGGGTGTTACAGGAAATCTGCAATCTATCGACTTCCTTACGCTAGAACTCTCTTCCTCCTTCTTTCCTAAGCCTAGAGCAACCTTTTGAGGGTTTCTGGGGTGATCCTCGCCTCTTTTTGGTGTTTTGGGAAAAAGGAGAAAAGAAGGTTTCGCGTCATTTAAGTTCTTTCTTCGACCTTCCTGCTCTGGCGCTCCCTAGCCAGCTGGAGCACCGCCACCCTACCGGCACCTGTCCCGCTCTGGCGGGATGATGGGTCCAGTCCTCCCAACATTTTCCCTTTCCTAATTAACGACGGTTCAGGTCGTTACAATGGATATCAATTTACCCCTCGTTAATCCCCGAATGACAAGCAGATAAGTGAGCACGAGCCATTTTGGAGTACTTCCAAACTAATGAAACTGTCCATTATGGAACCATGGAGGATGGTAGTTTCCAAGTTTTAAGCACGAAAGGGGTTCTTTACACAAGGGACCGGTTAAGGAAACGATGCAACACACAAAGAAAGGAACATCCCCCACTACATAGCATGCCCCGCCAGAGAGGCAGTGTTCCCGTTGAGGCGGTGCCGTGGTGGTGGGGACACTACCGCTGTAGTAGAGGATCGTAACCCAGTAAGTCAGGGGAAATGAAAATTTTCCCCCATTTCCTTCTAAACTGACCCCCAAAACTCCAAAAACACTCTCAATTGCTTCACTCCGAACGTCAATTTTACGGTAATGTTCTTGCTCTTTACTCTCTTTACTTCAATACTTACTTAACAATGATTGCATGACGCTAATTTCTTGATTAGAAAGGCCTTGGGGTAGTTATTCAAAATTATGAATATAGGTTGCTTGGTTTAATAGAAAAATGTAGCATAGACACTCCCATTACATTTACAACGTCTCTATAATGTTCTGAGCGTAAAGATTTTGTGAAAATACGATCGAAATGGCTCCGAAATAGGTGGGGGAAATTTAATAGTTTCTTGGTGTAAAACTCAGATTCAGGCACCATTTAGGGGTTATTTTGCTAGAATTTGGTACTAGGGTACTTTATAGACTCTGATCTACTGAAATTCTGTGAAAAATGAGGTTTTTGGGACAAAGGGGCGCTATGATCGTGCCTGAGGTTCGTCCCAGATGAAGGGCGCTCTGGCGGCCTTCATCCCGCTGTGGAGGCCTCCTACATGTCGCTGTGTCGGGAGCCTGGCCGCTCTGGCAGGATTCCAAGAGAAGTGGCCTCATTGCCACTTAAAATAGAAAATTTTCTTTTTCCTTGATCAAGTATTGCCTAATCCTATGGAGTCCTAACGTGCACCTTTCATAAATTTTGCAGGCTTGTCTACTATGGCTGCTTTTAACGAGGAAAATCTACCTTTCGTCTGGTTTCCTGATGCTGTAAGTCGGGAGAGACACCATTATCATCGGAACAACAAGTTCTGCTGTGAGAGGGGTTTTCACTTGCTGGGTTTAGAGGAGAAAGCACCCGCCTTTTATGCCCATATGATGGAGTTTGACTGGGCCCACTGACAGAGGCTCCCCTGTTGCGCACTCCAACTGGGTGAGGGAGTTCTATGTTATCCTTCCTACCGTCCGATGGGATGACCCTCACCCTACCATCCGCATTCGGGTAGTTGACATCCCCCTGAACACTCACTTCATAAATGATGTGCTCGAGGTGCCAGAGGTCCCCAACATGGAGTTTGAGGCCAAGATGAGAAAGATGGACTTGGGCTGGTTGAAGGATACACAGGTGGAGCCTGCGCGTCGGGACCAGATTTACTGGGCTACTACTGAGGGCATCACCGACACTCACTGGTCAACGGATGCTAAGCTATGACAACCCAGGGGTACACCCTAGATGTAACATGTCATACTAGACCCCGAAAGGCATAACACAAGCCATTTAGCATATCATAACATAAAGAAACATAAATGATGCGGAAAATTAAAACATTTTTCCATACAATCAAAGTCTTTATAAAAGCAAGCGGAAGTCTTAACACTTTGTCTCAAACCATCTAATAACAACTTGAATAAATATTTGGGGCATAGCCTATACAAAAGTCTAAACCATAAAAGAAAGACTTAAAAGAAAGGTGATCAAATCCTCGATGCTATGAGGACTCGCCAAGTCTTCAACTCCTTGCTCTACTAAGAACCTAGCCACGAGAATGGAACTCAATATCGCCGGACCCTATATTTGATAAGAATGTAGGCAAGAGTATGTGTTAGTACAATTAAGTACTAAATATGATAACTAACATAACATCATAAGAGCATAACATAAATGTTAGCCAACATAAGACATAATCCATAAGCATAAGAGATAATAACATAGGCATAGGCATAATCTCCAATATAGACATAATATAAGCATTTGCCAACATGAGGCATGATTCATAAACATAGGAGATACATCATATTCATAACATAGTCAATACTTAGACCTTCATATCATAAGAGAACCACTTCATAAGTAACCTCAAGTCATACTTTTGCAATGCATGGATAAGATTCCATAATCTCACCCACACTAAGTACCACTTTTTTAGGTCATCATACACTTTATCATCTTTTGATCCCATCTTTAGCTTATTTCTCATAGACAAGGGAACTATCACCTTTAGTCCTAACCTTTCAAGGGAGGCAACTATAACAACAATCCAAGCTAAGCATACACCATATAAGACAAACACTTCATAAGTATCTTCAAGTCATACTTGTGCAATGCATGGATAAGACCCCATAATCCTACCCATACTTACCACTTTAGGCCGTCATACATACTCATTAGTTGGGGACTAGTACCTCTTTATGTATTGCAACTATTCATTTAAGATACTTCTCTACTTAGTAGGCAAGTCATCATACATGAAGAGTTACAATATATCAATTCAAATTTGCCAAGGGAATAGCACCACCTTAGGCTAGACCTAGCTACCATAGAAAGCATATTATCATACAAGTCCAAGCTATTCAGGGAAGGGTACAATTTATCAATCCAAGCTACCAATGATATGATGTGGCCTCACCAAGTCATGCTACCATGCAAAGCACTCTATTGTGCTTAGTTTAATCTAACTTTTGGAAAGGTACTATTGCTAGATCCAAGGCTACCATGAGAACTCCTAACTCAAGCTACCAAGCATGATCTTGTCTTACCAAGTCAAGCTATTCTTGAAGGGATCTTATGTCACAACTTCAAGATATCATAGTTTAACATGCTTGATTCATTTTAGGTGAGCAAACTTTTTAACCTAGAATCATTCTATGTGAGAAACTCTTTCACATTATACATTCATGCATTTGTGGTATAGGTTGTGTGGGTAAATGCCTTCCACATAATTTCTATTACAATGCAACATTCATGGTGTTAGCCTTACTCTCAAAGCCTCAACAACCATAGTTCATCACACAAACCTTACTCTAAAAGTCCTAATAGTCATAAGTCATCCTTCATGCTTCACTCTCAAGCATTACTTCTCATAAATATCATACATACCTAGCTCTTAAGACTAGTCTAATAATAATCTCTCATACTTGTTTTACTCTTAAGCAATTCTAGTCATAATTCATCATAAAGGTTTAAAACCAACAATTACTCATCATGATCCATCATATATACTTTAATCTAATTCAATTCATGTCTATATACTTTTCCTCTCAAGCAAGTATTACACATATCATCAACCCTATAAGATCATATCTAAATCCTCAATTTCCCTCTTTAAGGTATAAACCCACATTACTTCAATTTCATCATCTAGACTAGGGTTAGGCATATAAAACATGTAATTTCCTCATAATAACATGATTCACTACTAATTCAATCATAAACAATCATTATCCACTCAATTGGATCAACATACAACATAACCCACAACATTCAAGAAACCCTAACTTAAATTGGGGATTTTATCTTCTCAATTAGGGGAATTCTAGGGGACTCTATAGATGGAAGAATCCATGGATGAATAAGCTATCATACATTGATTATAAAGCCTCACAAAGCTCTCAACAATGGAGACTTGACTTGACCTAGCTTAATTTTCTTCTTCTTCTTCTTCACTTTCTAGAGAGAGAATATTTGAGAGGGAATTGGGTTCTTTTTTTGGTGAGTTGAATTAATGACTAGGATCAATGAATTTAGGGGTCTAAAGTCTTTATATAGGTGGTCTAAGTAAGGTTAAAACGACACTACTTAACCCCTAATTAATTTTGGAAAGTTCCATAAAGCCCCCACTTAACCGTTTCAAACTAAGTCACTGCCTCACCCAAGAGACCATGCCCACGGGCCGTGGGTGAACCCACAGGGAGTGCTGTTCAAACGTGGGTGGTGACTGTGGCTTGTTTTTGGGACCCTGACCCATGACCCCTCACCCATGGGGCGTTGACCCCCCCTACAGGGCATGGGTCCCTCCGTAGGTGTACTGCTTTTGGGGTAGATTCTAGGGTCCTCCTCAACGACCCTTGGTAGGTCCTTGGGAGTCATACCTTGACGTTCTAACTCGAAACACTTCATTTTAAGTACGGGGAGTCATATCTACGACTCTTACCCTAATGTCAAGCTCTAATTTAGCTTACTAGTTTCCAGAGTGTTACAGGTGGCTACACTTGGTTTCCAGGAGGATTCGCCCGTCGAGCAACCGCACCGACGTGACATTTTCCCGGGCATTGGTGGTAGCTTGTGCTATACAGAGAATCAAACTAAATGTGGGCATGCAGATCATGTCAGATTGGAAGGTGTTCTACCGGGGCAACAAGAAGGCATTCTTCCTGCCTGGACTGGTGACTGCGATGTGCAAGTGGGTGGGGGTGCCACTCTTTGACACCGCTGAGGTACTTCCCATGGATCCCTTTTTCACCCTCTTTTGATTAGGCAGGCTTCCATCTTCGGGTGTTAAAGGAGGAAGATGGATAGGGCTAGTAGCAATAGAGCAGCTGTTGAGGCGGATGACGAAGGAGGGGAAGATGACGAGGCCGACGGTACTCTCCCTACCCAGTTCCAGTCCCCGCTATCCGGTTCTCGTGTGGAGGAGGACCTGGCGGCCATTCGGAGGATATTGAGAGGTTCTTATCCTAGCGCCTCAACTCATGTTCCATTCTCCATTGCCCTCGAGGTTGAGATTCTCCATCCCTAGCTGCAATTTGAGAGGAAGAAGGGTCTAGAGAGGGATCGTCTGCTGGGCCGGATGTGGACGACCCTAAAATCATTTTCTCTTGTGTCGCCCCCTAGAGAGAGCTCCCTACGCTCGAGTCGGAGAACTTTCGGCATTTCGCCTGGTTGAGCGAGGAATGGGTTGGCGAGACTACCCCAGAGAACCTAGAGTCTGCTAGCGACAGTTCCCATTCCCACGGTTCTTGATTTGGTTTTACCCCTCCTGGCATGTACTGAACAAATTATATTTCTCTTTTGTTTTTCCTTATATTTTTGTAAGCACATGGATGTTGGCTCCTGCTATTTTTCGCAGCTAATAATTAAATGCTAGGCTTTATCACTAATGTTTTGTTGCTGAGTACTAATAGGATTGCAGGAATTGTCCTATGTACGATTCGGGGTCCATATGTACCACTAGGGAAAAATAGGAGAGACAGGCTGAGATTCTTTCTCGCCCTGTCCCGCTCTGGCGGCCTCGCCCTAGCGGGAATAATCCTGCCCCAGTGGCTCAGACGGAACAGTACCCCAGGCCAACAATTTCCTGGGGTTCTTCCTGTTTTCTAAAGTTTTCCATAGTCATTGCCTACCCCAAGTCAACCCAACGGTACATACTCCAGAATGCCTTTCCCATTAATCCAACACCACTAACACGCACATCCCCATAATGTGCCCATACACTCCCATGGTTATAGTCGGCCACAACACGCGTCCAGAATTTTCTTACGAATCACATCGTAGCTTATCTAGACCCTTGCACCTAACCCAGTGATGATTCTCTTTCCGACAACAAGTTTTCACAAAACTCAGGCCATTACGACTCGCACAGTTTCGAACATTTAAGCTAGCATATTGCACGCATCGAAATTCAGACAAGCAATACTGTGCACATAATCACATCATAGCATTCCCAGTAAATGTACCTTTCACACCAATAGTTAAATCAGACAATATATGCACACATTCACAATTTCAAGCTACCACTCACAGACAAGTCCAAATTATTGATTAATTTCCTCCATAGATGATCATTACTGATCATCCATGCATTTATACAACCTCTAAGGCTAGATACCAATTGGAACCTTCTCAGTTCCAATTTATCTTGCTTGCGTCCCTTCAGCCGTGACTACGGCGTCCAATTCACTTTGTTGAGATACCAATTGGAATCGGGAGATACCAATTGGACTCAACTCATACCAAAAGCGACAACTCACACGAAAGGAGAGAAGTAATGGAATAACTTCCTAGAACGCTTCATAGAATCCTAAAGATTAGTTATGGACGTCAACAAACAAATCCGTAGGAGTCTATTCCACATTTGCTCTTGTACTGGGAGACCGGTAACCTGGGCTCGATACCAATTTTGTCACGACCCAACCCACCGGGCCGTGCGAGAACCTACTCTAATGCCTAAGTAGGAACACCCTCGATTCCCAAACAGTTTAAGGCATGCGGAAGATTAATAAAAATGGGAATAAAATAACATTCATGAATTTTTTTATAAAATAAGGAGTTTTGTCAACTATTCGAGTTAAGACTTGTAAAGTAATTAACACCCCAAGGGATCTAGTCTAAACAGGTACAAGAGCTTCTAAGATTTACAAGGCCTATAAATAATAACAAGTGATGCATCTCCCACCACATGGAAGGAAAAATAGAAGCTGTTGAGATTGTCTTTGTCTTCACCTATGAAACATCACTGACCCTGCAACCAGACTATTCCAAAAGGCATAGCAAGAGTAGTATCAGTACAACCACACATACTAGTAGGCATCATCGGTCAACTTGATGCCCACTGCATAACATAAGAAATTGACTAGTAGGAAACATGCAATAAGACTGTTCATTCCTCCACCTTCATATCCTTATGCCCTTACCATTTCTGACTGCTTCAAAATATATTATTACTCTTGACTCTAACCCCTTACGCGCTCCACTCTTGATCATAACTTCAACATTCTACCTTTTAGAGAGGTTCCGAATGTAACCACTACCACCCCGACCAATTACTCACAATATACCCTATTTGAACACACGCCGCTTCTCTAAGTAACACCTAGACCCTTGGTCTCTGTTTACCTTATCACATCCCAATTGGGGCCCGAGCATTCACAGTTCATCCATTAATGAGATATACCAAATTTAGCTTACGACACAGTCAACCCACATATATACATAGAATGCACTAAACCAGTTATCAACTCAAGAGCAACATACAGTTCCACATTATCAATAACAAATAGATATAACAATACAATGGTCCTCTCATGGAACCCATACCTAGACTGTTAGTGTGCCGAAACGTGACACCCAATCCCAATTAGTGTGCTGGAACGTGACATCCGATCCCACATATGTGTCGGAACGTGATACCCGATCCAATATATGTGTCGAAATGTGATACCCGATCCAATCAACACAACCACAATCACATTCAAACTCATAATGTACATACTCATAATCATACAATCAAGTGTTGAATCATGGTATACATTTGTTCGTTCCTACTCATTTCATTAGGTTTGATAAAAAATGCTTCATTCCCATACATATATGCATTACAATGAGCAATTACCAACACACATCACATAAACATGAAATCAAACAATCACCTAACCCTAGTTCACAAGATAAGACTTCTTCCTACGACATATTTCTGATGTAACACTTAGGAATACATGTACAACCATCCCCTTTTTCGGTGCACGAAAGCCTACGCAAGAATTCTACCATCAATTACCAATATACCACGCAATGAATCACAAATTTACAACTACTCAATTAATAAACCTAGCCTACTTGGGCACCAAGCAGCTGCACGGGATTATGACTAGAAATCTGGTTCCCGGACCTCGTGACGGTGGATTTGATCGAAAATCCTTAAGCTATCGACTTCCTTACGCTAAAACTCTCTTCCTCGTTCTTTCCCAAGCCTAGAGCAGCCTTTTAAGGGTTTCTGGAGGTAATCCTCACCTTTTTGGTGTTTTCGAAAAAAGGAGAAAATAAGGTTTCACATCATATAAGTTTTGTCTCTGAACTTCCCGCTCCGGAGCTCCCTAGCCCGCTGGAGCGCCACCGCCGTAGCGGCAAATGTCCCTTTCTGGCGGGATGATGGGTCTAGTCCTTCCAATTAATGACGGTTCGAGTCGTTACACTAACTGTCAGAAAAATAACAAAAAAAATTAATTTTTCCACGTAAATGTCCGAAAGATATAAATATCAAGAAAAGTACATCAAAACACCTCAAAAATTCTCAAACTGAACCAAGGACCTTAGAATATCGAAACAAAAAAATGAACAAAAATTTACTCTTTTTCATAACTGTTTGAAAAATAATAATAAAATTTAATTTTTCCTCGTAAATGCTAGAAAGATATAAAAATCAAGAAGAGTACATCAAAACACCTCAAAAAATTCTCAAACTGCACCAATGACCTTAGAATATCGAAACGAAAAAATGAAAAAAACTTTTACTCTTTTCGTAAATGTCCGAAAAATAAGAAAAGTTTAGTTTTTCCTCGTAAATGTTCGAAAGATATAAAAATCAAGAAAAGTAAATCAAAAAATTCTCAAACTGCACCAATGACCTTAGAATATCGAAACGAAAAAATGAACAAAACTTTACACTTTATCGTAACTGTCCGAAAAATAACGAAAAAAATATTTTTTCCTCGTAATTGTCTGAAAGATATAAAAATCAAGCAAAAGTACATCAAAATACCTCAAACAACTCTCAAATTGCATCAATGACCTTAGAATATCCAAACGAAAAAATGAACAAAAGTTTACTCTTTTTTGTAACTGTCTGAAAAATAACAAAAAAATTAATTTTTCCTCGTAAATGTCCGAAAGATATAAAAATCAAGTAAAGTACATCAAAACACCTCAAAAAATTTGCCACCTCAAGCATCTCCTTATTTGTCTCCGGTTGAGACTCGGGATCAACTGCCTCCTCAACTCTAATCTCATCTCCAGTGGTAGCTGGAGGCATATCTAGTACATCTGGGATCTCTACCGTCCCGAAAATCATGGACATGTCGGTGGACTTCAGCTGATCCACATCGCTCCTCAACACAACAATATCAGCCTTTAAAGCCGTCACCTCCTCGGTGGAGCCTTGGCCACGCTCACACACCGCTATCCTAGCCGCAAGGGAGTTAATGGTAGTGCTCAATGGTGTCATAGCATCCGCCAGGGCAGTCTGAATCATGCTCAGAATGGAGGCCTCGAGTCTGGCAGCCTGACGATCGGCAGAATGGGATAGCTGCCCCATTCAGAGTAATGCAGCCTGAGTGAGCAGGGTCCGAGTGACAGCATCAACAGCATGTCTAGGAGGCAGTGCAGCAACAGAAGAACTAGGGGTGTCAGAAGGTACCACACAAGAAGTACCTGAAGGCCCAGGGGTCGGAGTAGGCAAAACTATCTCTGCAGGTAGTGAGTCTCTGTCCACAACTGGGGAAGCATCCACCGGGGCTGCCTTCTTCTTCTTCTCCACCTCATCTTTCAAATATTCCGCCTCAATCCTCCGGATATCAGTAGAGGATGTGGGAATCACTTTCACATCCTTCTTTGCATCTCTCGGAACTCAAGCCTATTTGCATAGCTCGGTGATCAACACCGGGAAGGGAAGTGAGGTCTGGCGGTCAGGAGGGACAAAAGAGAGATGCTTTCTATCAGTCAAAAGCTACTTGGACCTCATGACCATCTCCTGTGCTATAATCATCCCCAGATTGACCTTCGTCGCATCAATGATGCAGCCTAGACAGGCTGCCTTGGCAAGGCGGAGAATAAATTCGTTTTGGAAGGGGATGATCGTGCTGCTGATGAAGCCAAACCAATACCTCGTTACTACATTCATGTCTTTCTTTTCTATTGGAGCCCCTGCCTCCAACCACTTCGGAGTGCCATCAGATATCAACAAAGCTAACCACTTCTTCATGTTGTCCATCGTCTTTGTCCTGATCATATCCAGGCAGTCCTCTTCAAGTCTCGTAGTGCACTCTAGGACATCATTAATGGCAGGAAAATCGCACTACACCCTCTTCCCCCGAACAACTACATAGTCAACCAGTTTAAATGTTGCTGCGTGCTTATTCCTTTGTGGTATCAAGGCACTGTACGCACTGTAAGACTCCCTAACCCATCTTGGAATACACGGGCCATGGGGCATTGAGAAGAGCTGGAAATTATGAGACTTTAGACAACCTATAATACCGGGGTACCTATCAATCACCCCTTCCGTGGACAGACGCTTCTCCTCAATGATAATTCTTTAATTTGTTCATAGTCTTGGGGGGGGGGGGACCCTGAACTGGTGGTGTAAGCACCACTGCCTGTGTTTGAACTGGAGGAGAAGTAGTGGTGGGCTGAGGAGTCCTGATCCTAGATGGATCATTCATCCTTTTTGACCGCAGCTCTGCCCTCTGTGTTGTTACCAGTTCATCATCATTAGAAGCTACAGTCTGAGGCTCCTGGTGCTCACCCTCACCCTCAAAAGTTGTGAGGTGAGTGGCATAGATGCCGTCACTGTCGGAGCTGGCATACGGTGACGCAGGTGCCTTGCCTTTGCCTTTGCTTTTCCTACCAATTGTGGGAAGTTTGGTAGCCTTGCCCCTGGATGCAGCTGCATCCTCATTGAGTCTAATCCCCTTAGCTTTCTTTCAGGGATGCATGTTCCTACTTGCAACTTTTAGACTAGCCATGTCTGCAAAACATCGGGAAGAAGTTAGAAATATTTCAATCAAAAGCACAGAAAAATAATTGCAGACAAACTCGCCGAAACACTTTGGCGAGCTAGATTAGGCTCACCGAAAGGATTGGCTTAAAATTCTAAGAAAAATTTGGCATGTCGGCGATGGGAAGCCCTTTTGGCAAATCGCCTATAACATTCGTCGAGCAAGGATTAGCCCGCCGAAAGTTACAGTGCAATTTAAGGCTAAGGGGTGCAGACAAAGGGCGATCAGGAAGACTTTCGGCGAGTCGCCGAGTGCCTTCGACAACCTCAAGCTTCTCGCCGAAAGTTACAGAACCAAAATACAAGTATAGCATGAAATTAAAGGCGAGATGGGGAACTTCGGTGAACCACCGAGTGATCCGGCGAGTTCAACCAAGCTCGCCAAATGACCTAACGAGCCTTCTTTCAACCCAACTTCTCGAATTCAACCCCTCAACCCCCGAAAACAAAATCAAAGCATGCACTAATCAAATTAAAGCAAGACCCATAACACCAAATTTGGCCATTTGACGACTTTTGCCCTTAAGAATGACGTCACCCGCTCTATAATTGGGAAAATTATGTCATTTGGCACAACTACGGGTTACTTAGACTTCACCCGACTAGACCCAACAACATGCAAGCACAACCCTACAGGATTTAACCAATTTTAAGGCACAAAATTGCGGGAATTCAACATTATAGGCAGTACAGGCAAGGATATCGAATTAAAATAGGCATTCAAACATACTAACACTATCAAAGATGCCTAGCACATGACAACACGATAAGATCATTTGCATAAGAGTATCAATTCGATAAAAGTAAACTCGGGGTTCGGAAAACCAACCTTAAATGTCGATTAAAATGATTGAAATGCTAAGCAGCAAAGTAATCCAACTCTGAGCACAAATCAACGACTAAAACACTCTAAATTGCAAAAAGTACGGGAAACTAAAGCGCGGGTGTGAGTTTGGGAAGAATAAAAGTGAGGGAAAGTGAAAGAGTTGGAAGTTTAAACCTTTGGCCTTTTAAAAACCGTCCAGTTCTCGCCCATTTGGCGACATTAGTCGTGCTCTCCAACCCACTCGGTGACACGCCGAGTGGTCACTTACCTCGCCGAGTTTTATGAGACCTCCAGTTAATGTGGGGGTCCAAACGGTGGACTAGATCGTGATCGCCAACCTAGTTGGCGACTCGCCAATCTTTTCGTGGGCTCGCCGAGTTTTACAGACTCCAATGTAAAATTTTCTTAAGTCCAACAGCGGTTTAGGTCAGGGTCGCGGACCTCTTCGATGATGCACCGACTGGACCTTTAGCTCGCCAACCTGCACTTTCCGAACAATTTCCACACTTTGACCTGCACATTCAACACACCATTATTTCTAAAATTAAAAAGAAAGAAAATAAAACTTGGGTTGCCTCCCAAGCAGCGCCTTAGTTAACGTCGTGGCACGACGCAAGTCCACACTTAAACCTCATTCTTGGGGTTAGACATAGTATCACTAGGTAAACCCCCTTGTTGTCTCGAGTGCAAATGAGACGAGATATGACCCATTTGGGTATCCAACTGGTTGATCGATACAGAATGGGAGGTAACGGTTTGGCTAAGGGTTAACACATCTTCTTTCATTTCCTTTAAAATCTTGTCCGACCCCTCAACTTTGTTGAGGATACGAGAAAGCATATCCTCAGACCGGCCACCTTCTGAATCCTTTGGGTTTTGGCGCTCATGGGGAGGCACATGCCTCAGGTAGTTTGAACGATAACCACGACCTTGGTTAACTAGGAAATTCACCTCTTCATTGTAAAAATCCTCAAACTTAGACTCATCCGGATGAGCACACCCGACACCCACAACATTGACACTTCGAGCACCAACTCCCATGACAATTTTAGACAAAATGTCAACTTGTGTCATGATCTTGGACATGTTCTGGTCCCTCTCTTGGTCTTTCTCCATCTGCTCGTTGGTTAGTTTAAACGTGAGAGGGGAGACTTGATCTTCACGGGTATACCACGCCCTGTTTATGGTAGTCATGCCATCCAAGAGCTGAGCCGCTATCACATAAGGTTGCTGCATCAAACCTCCCAGAGAAAGTTGGTCAGCAACACCCTTATTTACCAAGTCAAGACTCTGGTAAAAATACTGCAACAACACGTTATCAGGCAAGCCATGGGTTGGGCATTGAAGCACCAACTTCTTGAATCGCAACCAAGTTTCGTGAATTGGCTAGCCTTTTAGACACTTGAAGCTCTGAATGCTGTCCCTGAGAGTCATCATCTTCGAGGGAGGTAAAAATCGCACTTGAAATGCGGTGACCAACTCCTCCCAAGTAGTGATTGATTCACGTGGTAATTCAGCTAGCCACTTACATGCCTTCCCCATCAAAGAGAACGGGAACAACCTCAACTGGACCGACTCTTGAGAGATGTTCTTGAAGGAGAATGGTCTGCATACATCCACAAAGTTTCTAATATGCTCATGGGGATCCTCATGAGCCAAACCACTGAAACTCCCCTTTAATTGCAAGAGTTACAACATAATACTCATGATGTGGAACACCACATTCCCTTCGGCCGGAGGCAAGCGAATGGCACCAATACCACCCATAAGATGGGGGTCATTAGCATTAGGCTCATTGACATCGTTGAGATTTCCGATGTCATTTTGATGGCCTACTTGGCTTCCATTACTGCCGTTCACACTCATACTTCCTGTTTCAACATACAAACATGCAAAACAAAACTAAAATTAAGTAAGTATCATTATAACTAACAAGAACAAAATTCAACTTAACTAAAAATTCTCAAGTAACACCACTCCCCAGCAGTGGCACCATTTTGATATTTATTAATGTTTATCAAAGACACTTCATCCAATACTAAGTGTCAACGATCGTTAAGTAGTAATATAACCCAACTAAGTGAGTTGGGGTCGAGTCCCACGGGAGTGGTACGTATTTGAGAATCAATAGGAAAGCATGAATATGCTCAAGTCAATCATAGCTAAAAACATTTATGAATAAAAGCATGGTTCAAGTTAGGGGCGACACAAGTGTCAAATATCAGGGGAATTTGGTTTCAACTATCAACTACAACAACAAATAACACGAAAATAGCAAGTATAGAGGTGCGTTCTTGGGATGTGATTAGATTATGGGCCAAGGTAGACAATTGAGTGATTGCAATTAATAGTGAATAGCTGTAAATCAATGAATAAGCTAGACTTTAGTGGGGATAAACTTTCTTTCAAACAATTTACTCCGAATCAAATTGGTTTATCTCGAACACCAATAAGCAGCGATTAAGAACAACCTTTGCTTTATTCCATTCACTCTCTTGAGCTAAATGTGTTGAAAAGATTTTAGGATTCACTCTCTCGAGCTGAACCCATGACAACCCAATACTCACTGACCATCAAATCTGTAATCTTGGTTTTGAAACCTCTCTCTCCAGCAAGCCAAAAACACGAAGGTAGAGTTGCATTTGAAACTACAACCCTTTAGATTAAGCCACAATTACTGAATGATATCACTTTTAAACAACATTTATACTATCAATTAACAATACCCAACAACTAAATCAACCCATAATCACATAATCACACCCCAAGAATTGGGGTTTTAGCTAGACATCATAAAAAGGTAAGAATCGTTACCAACTTGTGTTTCCATCAACTGGGTAGGATTGAAATAGTCTTTACAAAGGTCTAAAATGAAGAATCTTCAACACCCACTTCCAATTTCTTAGAAGTGGAAATCTTCAAATCTTCAAAGCTAAGAAGAAAATGTCTCTAAACTCAGTTCTCATCCCTCAAACTTGAAAACTGAATAATAATGATAACTATTGAATGCTAGATACTAAACTAAGAATTTAAAAAATGTATTTATAGTGGCCAAAAATGTGCTGCAAAAGACCATTCGGTGCAATAAGTCAGGATTGCTGATCCACTCGGCTATCTCCCCTTTGGTCAATTCCATCGCATCTTTGCTTTGGCCTTCAGCGTATTCAGGTTTTGTACTTTGGGTGATATGACACTGCATCGCGGAATCGTTCGACGACTCGCCTACTACTTCTTTATATCGCCGACTTGATTTTCTCCTTCAAGGTTCGACACACTAGAATATTAGGCAAGAGAATGGCCATTAGGCGACTCGCCCAATTGATTAGGCAATCCTCAGGCTTTATTTTCTTCGTTCTTTTAGCTGCCTTGTTCCTTTTTGCTCATTTGTGTCCATGCTTTGTTCCTCAATCCAAATACCTGATAATCAAGGATTTACATCATTTATTGGCACAAAATATGCATTTGAGGACAGTAAATCTATTAAAATGAAGCCTTGAATGAGTCCAAATTGTGGACTCCTCACAATTACAATTCTTAAATTAAACAACAATTAATGATTGAACTCACTTCTAAACAACATTTAAACTAACAATTAGCAATACTCATAAGCTAAATCATCCCATAATCACATAATCACACCCCAAGAATTGAGGTTTTAGCTAGACATTATAAAAAGATAAAAATCGTTACCAAATTGAGTTTCCATAAACTGTGTAAGACTGATTTTGTCTTATCAATGGTCCAATTCGAAGAATCCCAAAGACCCACTTCCAATTTCTCAAAAGTGAAAAACTTCAATTCTTCAAAGCTTAACAAAAACTAGAGAAAACTTGTCTCAGCCTAAGAATCTTATGATATTCTCCGAAATTGATATATGATAAATACTAAACTAAATGTTCAAAAATGTATTTATAGTCGCCAAAAATGTGCTACGAAGAGCCACTTAGCGAAGTAAGTCAGGCTCGCCGAACCACTCGGCGAGCCGCCCTTTGGTCACTTCCATCGCCTTCAGCCTTGACATTCAGCATCCTCAAGTTCTGTAACTTTGGGCGATCCAACACTGCATTGTCGAACTACTCGGTGATTCGCCTACTGTTCCTTCCCATCGCCAACTTGATTTCTTACTTCAGGGCTTGTTGAACTGGAACATTAAGCGGTCAAATGGCCATTCGGCGACTTGCCAAGCGGACTAGGCGATCACCAAGCTTGTATTTGTTCATTCTTTCAACTCGCTTTGTTCCTT
This sequence comes from Solanum raphanifolium, assembly GCA_036250405.1. Classification (NCBI taxonomy): domain Eukaryota; kingdom Viridiplantae; phylum Streptophyta; class Magnoliopsida; order Solanales; family Solanaceae; genus Solanum; species Solanum raphanifolium. The sequence goes on from JAJOOE010010316.1 coordinate 28,638, forward strand.
TTTGCAAATTAGTATCCTTGCTTTGTTCCTCAATCCATATACATGTAAATCAAGGGTGTTACATCAGTTATTGGCACAAAATAAGCATTTGAGGACACTAAATCTATATAAATGAATCCCTAAATGAGTCCAAATCTAGGACTCATCAGTCGCATCCCAACTACTTGATGGTATGACCAAGATCAATAGAACATGGTACACTCGTGAGGACAAAATGTCTCCTCTCACCTTTAGGATGAGAAAAATAGCTGATCAAGAAGGATCAAGAGAGAGATCAAATTATGGACAACATGATGACCCAGCTGGATATATTGTCGAAAACTGTGATGGGTAGTGTGTTGAAGAGTGTGAATGATGTGGATATTGGAGGATCAAACCCCGATGATGCACATTTTGAGGCTTTGTATAATGAGAAAGTGAATTTACTTACAAATCAAGGAGGAGGGTTTTGTTCGAACTACCCAAAGCCGGGTGGAAATTTGGGTTGGAATAGAGATGATGGATAGAGAGATCGTGACAGAGAATGGCATGATCGTAATGCCACTTGGAAGGAAAGAGAGGGTGATAAGGACAGATACATCCCACCTCATGAGCCTCAAAATCCTAAGAAACAAAGGGCTAATTCGGATGTCCCAATAGATGACATGCTTTCACGCATTCTCAATAAGGTAGAAGGGTCAGACAAAGTTTTGAAGGAAATGAAAGAGGGCGTCTCTACAATTAATAAGACGGTAACCTCTCATTCAGTGGCAATCAAGAAATTGGAAACACAAATGGGTAAAATTTTGTCTCATTTGAACCCAAGGCCAAAAGGGGACCTGCCAAGTGATACCTTGACCAACCCAAAGAATGATCCTTGAAAGCGTATCCACGTCGTGCCACGACGTTAAATGAGGCGCTTCTAGGGAGGCAACCCAAGGTTCATTCCTTTTATTTTTGTTGTTTGAATAGTGGGTGTTGAATGTGCAGGTTCAAAAGTTGGAATTTTAGAAAATGGCAACTAGGAGAGCCAAAGCTCCGGTCGACGAGCCCGACTTGGACCGCCGTTGGAACCACCTGGCTTGCCAGAGGTTCTGTAAAACTCAGTGAGCTAAAGTACCACTCGGCGCATCCCTGAGTGGGTCGGCGGACGCGACTTACTTCACCAACTAGCGCGCGAACGAAAAGAATTTAAAGGCCAAACGATTTAAATTTCAAAATCCTTTCACTTTCCTACTTTTTAACTCCCGCATTCTCTCATCCGATAATAAATCTTTCATATTTTTGTACTTTTATCTTTGTGTTACTTGGGATATTTCCTCGGGATAGACTTTTGAATTTCTTTGGTGCCTAGCTTTACAAAACTTTCAGCATAAAAGGTTGGTCTTCTGAACCCCGAACTTAATTTGTGGTTGAAATCAAATGCTTGTGATAAATTAATGTTGAATATTGTTGAGTACTATGTTTTTATTGTCGTATGATTGCTTGATTGCCCGTAGTTAAATGAACTCGTGTTTAAATGATCGTAATTGATTGATTCCCGTGTCGATGGTTGATTAAATTGTTGGGCTGTATTAATTTTGTGTTGGGTCTAGTGGGTGAAGTCTGAGTAACCCCTGATAGTGCTAATTGTCGAAAATTGCTCGATGATAGAGCGGTTGGCTTCATTCATAAGGGCAAAAGACGTCAATTGGCAAATTTTGGCCAAATCAGGGGATGTCTGAGTACCCCGAGGGCATGGGTCTTATGGGTCTAGTGTTAATTTCGTGTTATTGGTGTTTAGTTTTGCTCTTGTGGGCTACTGGCTTGATTTTTAAGAATTAGGTGAAAAACTGGCATGTTTTAGCAGTTCGCCTAAGTGCCCTTATATCGCTCTTTCTTTCTCTATTTTGTGGGTTTTAGTGTTGTATCTTTCGGCGATATACTTGTGCTCATCGAGTTCACTTGGTGACTGGGTGAGTGTATTTTCTGATCGCCCTTCTACGCCCATTTTCCCTAAAATTAATCTGTAACTGTCGCCGAGCTACTTCTAGTTCGCAAAATGGTGTCAGCGATCTACCGAAAGGCCCTGTACATCGTTGATCAGCTTAGAATTTTGGCAATTTTTGCATTGTAACTTTCGGCGAACCCGACCTGGATCGTCGAGTGGTTCGGCGAATTTTCCTTCAACTTTTTTACTACAATTTTTCTTGACATTTTCTAACGTTTTCTATATTGTTTTGCAGCAACGACTAGACCCAAACTCGCTGGTAGGGACATGCCACCCAGAAAGCGAGCATGCGGAGTTGTGATAAATGAGGAGGTAGATGCTTCCAAAGAAAAGGCTATGAAACTAACTCCAAAGGGATTTAAAGGCAAGGGCAAGGCACCCATAGTTGTGCCATTTGTTGAGGCATGTTTAGAAAGTGAGGGGGTATACGAGACACACCTCACTATCTCCGACATTGAGTGGGACTCACATAGCAATTCTCAGGATTCCATCTCTGAGCCTTAGGATGACCAATTACTTCAGGCTAGGAGAGCGTAGCTACACTTTTAGTCGATGAATGACCCATCTAGGATACCAGTGCATCCGACGCCTACTCCCTCAACTTCAACTCCAGTGCCTCCAATAACACAAAAAGTAGTGCAGGCACCACTTGTTCAGGGTCCTCCTCTCCGGTCACTCAATCAATTAAAGGTTGAGGGATTGAGGACCATATTAGAAGAAAAGAGATTGTCTACCAACAGTGTGGTGGAAAAATATCTTGAGTTGTGGAACACTATCAAGTTCTACAAGTTCGAGATTGTCACGACCCAAGCCTAGGGCCTAGACGTGACATGGCGAATGAGGAACCCGAAGGAACCCCAAACAAGCCTCTCAAACTTGTCATCACACTTCATCGGTCGCGGAAGTACATTCAACATTAATTAACGGGAAATAGGGA
>JAJOOE010010317.1:0-12701 GCA_036250405.1 Solanum raphanifolium
AACTCGAAATTATAACTATAGCTTAAAGTAAATTAATAAAATATTTGACTAAAATGTAAAACATTTTAAGATGATTTCCAAACATTTATAAAATAGTGTGATTGTAAAAACATACACATTTATCATTTAAAATGATAAAATTACTTTTAAAAATAATTTGGAGTTATTTTGAATTTCTTGAAACTCATTAATTCAAAATTATAACCACCACTAATAAAATATAAATCTTTTTGAGATGATTTTTGGATATTCATAAAATATACGATTATATACATGATTATATAAGACATTATTATTTAAAATTTACAAAAGTGACAAACTATTTAAAATGACTTTCAAACTATATATATTTTATTATGTCTTGAAACTTTACAAAACTAATTATTTTAAATCATTTGAAAAATTAAGAAGCTCGTGAATTAATCTATCGGGGAGGGTCGAAATTGGGTGTCAACAGCAAACATTTAATTAAAATATTAAATGCTATAGCCACAATTTATTTTATTTGTAATTTACAGATTACCGAAATATACAGATCAAGACATGGCAGGTTTTTATGTATAAGTATACCGAAATATACAAATACAGATTTTTATGTATATGTATATCGAAATATACAGATTAATAACCATAGCAAATATAAAGTTTGCTATGGTACGCAATTATGCAAACTATAGTTATAGCGCACAAATATGATTTTTATGTTTGTTAAACCTAAAATTTACTCTTGAGAATAGGGAAAATGCATAAGTACCCCCCCCAGCCTATGCCCGAAATCCCAGAGACACACCTAACCTTTACTAAGGTCCTATTATCCCCCCGAACTTATTTTATATGTAATATTCTACCCCTTTTTGGCCTAAGTGGCACTATCTTGTGGGCCCAGTGCACGTTGACAATTTTTTCAAGGATAGTGCCACGTAGGCCGAAAAGGGGTAGAATATTATAGATAAATTAAGTTCGGGGGGTAATAGGACCTTAGTAAAGGTTAGATGTGTCTCTGGGATTTCAGGCATAGGTTGGGGGGTACTTATGCATTTTCCCCTTGAAAATATGTAAAGATAATTATTGAGTTGATCCATTTGGGCCTCTCCATAGACAATTTTTATCCTATTATTTAAGTTATATTTAAATTTCAGCCAGTATTACTACACTTGGGATAAAACTTGTGTGCTGCTTATTTTCTTCTATATCATCCACCAAGACTGATCATTCATCTACGATCTATTATTCAAAGTTAAGGAGAGAGTTTGATTTTTAAACAAAGTTGAGGATGTAATTTTTTTTCTCTCTGATTAAATATGTTGAAGTAAAGTCACTTATTGATCCTTTATTTATAGAGTGATAGAGTAATCCCATCAAATGTCAAGATTTGAATGCCAAGGCACAATTCTTACGAGTTCTTCTAACGATTTTTGTGCAGTTGAAGCATGCAGACAACAAATAATATTAAGATCCCAAACTCACACTACAACTCGTTTGAACATCACACTTCGCGCTATCTTTTTAATGATATGCATTAATATGAAGAAATTAATATAAAGAATGGCATGTATACTAATTAACTATTTGGGGTTATGAAAATGAAGAGTCATTTGGCAGGGTACAGTATAAAAATAGTACAGAAGAAGGTATATGTATTAGTCAAGTTGGTTATGCTTAGATTATTGCTTATTCATTATTTAGATTAGAGAAAATACATAATTACCCCATTAAATTAAGACATGTTTTTTAAAAAGACACCTGAATTTTGCGGGGGTCCTATTACCCCCCTCTTCTTATGTAGAACGAATTTATTGTCCATTACGTGCCTATGTGGCATGTAGGGTGTAATTCACTCTTTGATAGCGAGTGAGCTGAGTCAAAACGTAAATATATATTTATTTAAGTATTTATTTAATTAGAAATGTTTTTTTTTTCTTTTATTTTATTGTACTTTCTCCATTCTTTATTTTTTTTTGGGGAAAATGCATAAGTACCCCCAATCTATGCCCAAAATCCCTGAGACACACCTAATCTTTAATAAGGTCCTATTAACCCCCCCCCCCCCTCCGAACTTATTTTATATATAATTTCTACCCCTTTTCGGCCTACGTGGCACTATCCTTGAAAAAATTGTCAACACGCGCTGGGCCCACAAGATAGTGCCACGTAGGCCGAAAAGATGTAGAAAATTATATATAAAATAAGTTCGGGGGTAATAGAACCTTAGTAAAGGTTAGGTGTGTCTCTTAGATTTCGGGCATAGGTTGGGGGTACTTATGCATTTTCCCTTTTTTTTTGCTATCTTCTTCCCCAAAACTCAAAAGAATCAACTACCTCTTCTCTATCTTCTTCAACTTAGAAGACCCATTTACTTCACTCATTTATTTTTTTCTTCTCTTCTTGCTTCTCTTTGTTCCCTTTTCTTCTTTTGTCCCTTATTTTTTTCAAAAATAATAATAACTGTGAACCTCCTTTGATAATATTGTTTTTTTTTAAAAAAAAAATATGTAGTTCTTTAGCATCGATTCTAGAGTTTATAGTATTTCATTACCTCCATCGTAATGGAGTTCCGCTGCATAATTGTTTTAATATTGGAAAGAAGATGGAAGATTGAAGGTGATTATTAATTTTCAATTTATAATTTATTAGTAATTTTATTTTGATTTAATAATGATTTGATGATATTAATGGTGGATATGAGATTATAATAATGGTGTGATGAAGGCTACTCCGTAGGATTGGCGGCGATGGTGGCCCAATCAAGGACTTGCAGTGATGGCGGCTGGCTATATGGAGGGCTACAATGACGAAGAAGAGTGATGAAGAAAGAAGAAGAAAGAGAAAAAAAAAAAAGAAAAAAAAATGAAGCTAATAAAATAAGAAAAAACACAAATGAAAATAAAGATTAAAAATTAAAACTTAACACTTGGTAGATAATAATTGGTGCGTGATTGCACTTCTTTTTTGCAATTGAGGGCGGCTAAGAAGTGGGATATTTATAACACTTCAAAATTATTTAAGGGGTAATAGGACTCCCGCAAATTTCAAGTGTCTTTTTAAAAAACATGTCTTAGTTTAATGGGATAGTTATGTATTTTCTCTTTAGATTAATATATTCAAGGCAATAACTTATACATGTATTAATATAACTTTGATGTTGCTAATACTATGTGTCTTTATTAGTTATATAAGGAAAAGAGTTTAAGTTTTGTGTCTCGTCAGTATATGAAATTTCTACACCATCAGGTACTTTTAATGAAATTTAACCATAGTAACTTATTTTGATAAAATAACAATAATTATATATATAAAAAAAAGAATATCAATAGTTGAATATGATTAGAATCCAAGTAGGACTCAACTGTTGATATTCCTTTTTTTCTTTTTTATAATTATTGTTATTTTATTAAAATAAGTTACTATGGTTAAATTTCATCGAAAAGTACTTGATGGTGTAGAAATTTCTACACAAAACTTAAACTCTAAGGAAAGATTGCATTGACTTTTTGGACGGAGGCAGTCCCTGCTTTTTCTTCAAGATGACAAGGACCAGTGTGCAAAAGGTTAAAGAAAAAAGTTAAAGAAAAAAATTAATCATTTGCACAAAACAAAGCTACTGAAGCAGGGAGATTAAATCCTTTAGAAATGGCTTATGCTGCACTTTCTTCACTTATGTATACATTGGAACAACTCTTCAAACCTAATCAATCTTTCATTTGTCAAAGTTCTACACAACAACATGTTCAATCTCTCTATCGAAATCTTTCTGTTCTGCAAGTTTTCCTTGACGATACTACCACAAATGATATTGAAACTCTTAAGGTATGTAATTCACTACTATGGTTATCTAAATCATACTGATCTTATGAATTTTTTTACCAATAATTAATTTATCGAGTTTCAATTTCAAGGTTGTAGAAAAGAGGATCAGAAATGTTGTACACAAAGCAGAAGATAGAGTTGATTCAAGTCTAAGAAGCATCATTCTAGCAGATCACACAAAGAGGATAATTGGAAGAAGGTTGAGGAAAATCTGAACTCTTTCTTTGGTACGGTGTCTGAACGGTGCCAATCAATTCTTTCTCTGAGCTACAATTCCTTGCCCCAATATTTGAAGGCTTGTTTTCTCTATGTTGGAGGTTTTCCAGAAGACAGAGAGATTAAAGTTTCCAAGTTGATTAGGCTATGGATTGCTGAGGAATTTGTAAGGGGAAGTAGCAATAAAAGTTTAGAAGTGGTGGCAAAGGAGTATCTAGAAGAGTTAATTGATAGAAGTTTAATGTTGGCCGGTACGCAAGGGGAAAATGGAAGGATGAGAACTTGCAAAATTCACGATCTTCTTCACCAACTATGCCTAAGTGAAGCTCATACTGAAAATGTTGTGCATGTCATGAATGGGAATGTTCCCATCTCCTTAGAAGCCATAGATGATCAACGGCGACTGATCGTTCAATTTGATCTTCAAGAGAAGCAATTTTATCCTACAAGGCATAGCAGTGGTATTACAAGTATAACCCGCACCTTTATTTCAAGGCCAACACATATTCGAAAATGGAATTTCTCCATTGTTTCACAGTTGAAGTTGCTTAAGGTGTTGGATGTATTTTCAATTGAATACAATTTCTCTTGTGTAATACCTCAACTTGTACATTTGAGATATGTTGCTGCAAAAATTGGGGAAACTTTTTCACCAGCCAAATTGAGAAATCTACGGACCATAATTTTTGAAAGTTTTCTAGGGACCAAGTTGAAGCGCCCGGTAGATATCTGGACAACAACGGAGATTAGACATGTGGATATTAGATCACCACTCTATATATCTAATCCTCTTGAGGCAGAACATCCTCTGTTTCTCAATAACTTGCAAACACTCACTCTTCACTTCTCTCCATTTGCAGTAGAAATCATAAAACGAACTCCCAATCTAAAAGAACTAAGGATTTTACATAAAGCTAAGCATTCTGACGGGCTTGCTATTCTTGATTCTCTCAGCCTTCTTGAGAAACTGGAGAAATTACACCTAGAAGCACAACAAACCGTTAACCAGATCATGATTTTCTCAGCGGATATTTTCCTTCCTAATCTCAAGGAGTTGACATTATCATTTACTTATATACCATGGGAAGCTATCAATTTACTGGCTAATTTACTCAATCTTGAGGTGCTCAAAGGGTATTCTGCATTCAATGGAACAGATTGGAGACTAAATGAAGATGTTGTGTTTCGCAAATTAAAACGTCTATTACTGCATAGGTGTAGAGATCTGCAAAAGTGGGAAGCTGGTAGTGATAATTTTCCGATGCTTGAGCAACTAATACTACATTGGTTTATTCAACTGGAGGAGATTCCCGAGAGTATTGGAGATATAATGACACTAAAATTGATCCAAATAGAATATTGCAGCTCTGGTATAGAGACAAGTGCAAAGAAAATTCAAGAAGAGCAACAAAGCTTGGGAAATTATGAGCTTCAACTTCAAATTACTCCTATGGTATGTTAAAATTCCATCTTTGAATCAGGTCACTTGTTTTAAATTTGTGATCATTTGGAGCAAATTTTAAGGTGGTTTAATTGAAATTACAAATTTAAAGAACACTTTGTTGAACAATACCATAGAAATTTATCAACAATACATTTTGTTAATTTGTGGTGTATTTCTCAATTTGTTTTGGAATTATTTTTAGGAATTGTGTAGAAGGAATGAAAGATGAAGAGAGAGAAGGGTAGCTGGTGATGATTATATACTTCCGCATCTTCTCAATTTGTGAGCTATACTTCCAATTTAATGCTTTATTTTCTTCTTTTTAACTTTCTCCTATTACCTATGTTATTAAATTTATAATCATGTATGTTGTAGCAATCATAGCGATCAGTTACGTCATAGAGTCGGAATTTTCACACACACAAAAAATAAGAATAGCATATAGTATAGAGTGTGGAGGAAAATATTGTTTACTTGCATATATATCAAATACAAGAAAATAAGTAACATATTATTTATTTTTCTAGAAAATATTTTCAACACACCTGTAGACTGTGGTTTTGTATAACTTGTTTTCCTACTCATCTTAGACAAGTTATTTTCCTCAGCTTGTGTTTCCAAAAAGATAATTAACCAAGCAACCCTGTGAAAATTTGAAAATATTAAGTGATATAGATAATGAGAATTCATATAGTCGATCTCCAACTTGTTTGGAATAGAGACGCAGTTGTTGTCTTAGTGATATCTGTTAATCAGTAGCTTATTAGTTAATAAATCATTTTTTATAGTAATTATGCTCTCAAGCTTCCTGCAAATAAATTTCAGATATGCATGGCGAGCCTAAGGCACAAGATTTTGAAATTTATGCTCCAAATGCAACATTTGAAGATCCCCGTATGCTTAACTTGTCTATCTTATAATAGTAGCCTTGTTTAATTTTCAACGTATTCTTGTTATATTAGAAATGAGGAGCAAAAAAAAACCAATTTCAGTCGTAAACGACTCTGTCATGCTTTCTTTACTATTTGATCTTGGTTAATTTTTTCACTCCCGTTGTTTTCTTCTTCCCAAACTGCTTTATAATGCTTATTGAGGCGAGGGTCTATCAAAAACAACCTCTTTACCTCACAAGGTTGGGGTAAAGGTCTGCGTACACACTACTCTCCCGAGACCCCAGTTGTATGTTGTTGGTTGATTGAATTGAGAGGTTGCAAGTAAAAATTCAGAGTAGTGCTTGCTTTCTGTTTTCTGCCTTTAACGCGTCTAGTAATTAGCATGTTCCTTTCAATTCTACTTCCATTCATAACTTCCTCTATATTAGTAAGGCTGATTATGAATTTTACTGTTGATTGAAGGGTGAAGCAGATAAAATCATCATTATATTCGCTTGGGAAGATGTAGGGTTCTACATATACAGGGTTTTTAACGCGTCTAGTAAAAGTCGCATTGACCTACTAGCTTAAGGCAGAGGAATCTCATAAATTGAGCAGGCCAAAATATACTCAATTATTGAAAACTATAATATGATGTAATATCTATGTATTGATGATGTTAAAAAAAAAATTTATATACATTGACAATTATGTATAAAAATACTCTCTTACTAATCCAGTTTAGACTTTGTAGATATTTTGCGAGATAATTTTTTTATATCATAATTTGTGTGACACGGTTTAAATTTTAAGAGTCAAACAATTTAATTTTGATGGTAAATTTGGACATGTGTGAAATCTTTTGATTATTAAAATTTAGTAATTACGTAAAATTTATTAAAATAGTGCAAGATGTAAATAACGCAGCCACAAACTATTGTCAACTATATATTTATAACATCTCTGTAGACTGTATGTGTGCATTTAGCTCAAGCAAGCAGCAGGTCAATATACCTGCTTGCCTGCTGAGGGTAGTTTAGTCATTTGAGCTGATTTCTTTTTTCTCATTGGTTCAGATTATTATTGCAGCTTTGTTTTCCTTCTACTGTAATTTGTAAAGACATTTTTAGCCCATATTGCATTGCCCTCAACTTTGAGATACAAGTTTTAAACAATATATGTAATCGTTTGCAATAATATTTAATCCAAATAAAATTATAATTTTAAAAAATTGAATTCAAAATCAAAGTTGTAGGCTTTTTAATACCATTTGTGGAGAGTCAACTATTGATATAGATGAAAAAAAGGGTAAACATATTTATTATTGATTAACATATATTTACTGTCCGTTAACGAACAATTCGCTTAATGTGGACGTGAGGGAGTATGAAAAAAAATTACCAATAAAAGAAGGAATACGAGTGTGTTGGCCTTTGTTTATTTTGAATAATAATTTGAAAAACAGCTTCAAAACATTTGCAAAGGCATCTCTTTGTTTGTTGATAATTTATGCTTGTGTCTTGATTAGCTTAAATGCATCTCGATTAATTAATTGCAGTTGTCAAAGAAGACAAAACAGATGAATAATCCTTCTTAGGCTGATTAAACCATTGTGTCATCATTTGTCAACAAACCCATCAATAATACTGCTTCTCATTATATACTTCCACATCTTCTCAATTTGTGAGTTTTACTTCCAATTTAATGCTTTATTTTCTTCTTTTTAACTTTCTCTTATTACTATGTTTTAAAATTTATAATCATGTATGTTTTAGCAATCAGTTACGTGATAGAGTCAGAAATTTCACACACACAAAAAATAAGAATAGCATATAGAGTGTGGAGGAAAATATTGTTTACTTGCATATATATCAAATACAACAAAATAAGTAACATATTATTTATTTTTCTAGAAATTATTTTCAACACACCTGTAGACTGTAGTTTTGTATAACTTGTTTTCCTACTCATCTTAGACAAGTTATTTTTCTCAGCTTGTTTTCCTAAAGATGATACTTTTTAAATTTGTTTGACCAAACAAACCTGAGAAAATTTGAAAATATTTAGTGATATAGATAATGAGAATTCATATAGTAGATCTCCAGCTTGTTTGGAACAGATACGCAGTTGTTGTCTTAGTGATATCTGTTAATCAGTAGCTTATTAGTTAATAAATCATTTTTTATAGTAATTATGCTCTCAAGATTTCTGCAAATAAATTCCAGATATGCATCGCGAGCCCAAGGCACAAGATATTGAGATTTATGCTCCAAATGCAACATTTGAAGATCCCCTTATGCTTAACTTGTCTATCTTATAATAGTAGCCTTGTTTAGTTTTCAACGTATTCTTGTTATATTAGAAATGACGAGCAAAAAAAAACCAATTTCAGTCGTAAACGACTCTGTCATGCTTTCTTTAGTATTTTATCTTGGTTTTTTCACTCCCGTTGTTTTCTTTTTTCCAAACTGCTTTATAATGCTTACTTGAGGCGAGGGTCTATCAGAAATAACCTCTTTACCTCACAAGGTTGGGGTAAAGGTCTACGAACACATTACTCTCCCGAGACCCCAGTTGTATGTTGTTGGTTGATTGAATTGAGAGGTTCTAAGTAAAAATTCAGAGTAGTGCTTGCTTTCTGTTTTCTGCCTTTAACGCGTCTAGTAATTAGCATGTTCCTTTCAATTCTATTTCCATTCATAACTTGTATTGTAATCCTCTATATTATTAGAGTAAATTTTTGATTTAGCAAACATAAAAATCATATTTGTATGCTATAACTATAGTTTGTATAATTTCGCTTCATAGCAAACTTTATGTTTGCTATGGCTGTTAATATGTATATTTCGGTATACATATACAAAAAGAATCAATTGTATAATCTGTTTCGATATACATATACAAAAGAATCAATTGTATAATCTGTGTTTGTAGAAAGCGAGAAAGAGAGAAAGATAAAAGAAAACTGGGCAGGGGAAGATCTGTATTTGTATAATTATAAATGTATAGGACGAAAATATATGTATTTATATTTGTATATACAATTTTCTCTCGCTTTATACAAACACAAACGCAATTTATACATTTGTGTTTATATAAAGTGAGAGAGTCGAGTGAGAGTGGCGAGCGAGATTCTCTAGGGAGAGAGGCGAACGAAAATATATGTATATATACCGTTTTCTCTCACTTTATACAAACACAAACACATTTTATACATTTGTGTTTGTATAAAAGTGAGAGAAGCGAGGGAGAGACTGCCAGCGAGAGAACGAGAGTGGCGAGCGAGAATTTCAGGGAGAGAGGCGAATGACAACAGTTTGCTACGAGTTACAATTAAATCAAACTGTGGTTATAATATTTAATTTGAATTAATAATTTGCTATTTTATACAATTTTCTCATATTAGTAAGGCAAGGCTGGTTATGAATTTTACAAAGCAGATAAAATCGTCATTCTATTCACTAAGTTGTACTCCCCCATTGCTTACATACAACATACAATATAATTGGCTAGAGGTAGAGGTGTTTTACCAACTGAGCAAGCCTCACTCGTCTTGTCAAATATATTCATAATTGGTTGTATAATTTATTCCTATTTTTTTACTGTTTTGCGAACAATGTTTGCAGCTGCGATAAGAAACCTTTATGGAATAGGGAGACAGTGAAGGTACCACTTGTTGGATGTATGATTGAGGTATCTTGTAGAGCTTCAATGCTTTTAACGCATGCTTTAATGGGGTTTGGAAAAGATCCCTCCATGTAAATTGCAGTGATTTGTTTTTAAGTGTTTCAATTAGTTGTTACCATATTGTAAGAAATATATGTGTTTGCTTGAAAATATGTAAAGATAAATTATTCAGTTGATCCATTTGGGCTTCCATAGATAATTTTCATCCTATTATTTAACTTATATTTAAATTTTAGCCAGTATTACTAAACTTGGGATAAAACTTGTGTGCTCCTCTGCTTCTTTTCTTCTATAGATTTGATTCTCCAGCTTAATATTTTTGACATCCCTAACTACTTGAATTTTTTATCGAGAGAGTTTGATTTTTAAACAAAGTTGAGGATGTAATTTATTTTTTCTCTCTGATTAAATATGTTGAAGTAAAGTCACTTATTGATCCTCCATTTATAGAGTGATAGACTAATCTCGTCAAATGTCAAGAATTGAATGGCAAGGCACAATTCTTACGAGTTCTTCTAACGATTTTTGTGCAGTTGAAGCATGCAGACAGCAAATAAAATATCCCAACTCACACTACAACTCGTTTGAACAAACGCACTTCGAGACTATCTTTTTAATAATATGAAAAAATTAAGTAATATAAAGCCCAAATGACTTGGCCCTATCAAGCCTGCCTTCTCTATAAAAAGCCCATATAAGGGCAAAACACAACAAGCCTATTTATCATCAAACAATTTTAAAAAAAAAATATATATATACTAAGAAATTTGCTGGACAATAATATATGTGAATTGGTCTGACTTATTGAAGCTAGGCTTCATAATTCAATTTGTATATACACGATTTTGATTAGTTTTAAAATGTCATGTCAAACTTCATTAAAAAAAAAATTTGAAATTTGGGGCGCTTAAAAATTTTGTACCTTCAATCTTGTATACTTTGAAGTCAATTTTAAAATAATTAAACTTATAGAAATTTATATACAACATGAGTCAGTCATGTATATTTGACACCTCTATTTAGAAATTACGTTATGTATTTAGATGAAAATATATATTTGCTTTATGTGTATACATTATAAATTAGCATTTCGATCTTGAATTTTTCGTGAATTTATTTTTTTATATTATAATATTTTTATTGAAAATTTTGACTCTGCCACGATGCGCTTGGCCAAGTTATAGTGGTGTGTTCAGTTCAGTTGTCAGGCATGCGTGATGCGTCGCCTCATATATGTCATATGTGAGTACACTGTTTATGTTCGATATTAAGCTTTCTATTGTACTAATAATGGTACGGATGTTTGTATCATACTAAAGCCATAATCTTGTCAATGGCCTTGTAATCATAAATGATCATGATGTGTAAGGGGGTAAAATGTGCAGGTAAAGTTGAATTTAAACAGGTTAAAATGAATTGAGTTGATAAATAAGCAGGTTATTGGCTCGTCAAAAAATTAGTTGCGATGAAAAAGAGAATCATCATCTAACTCGCATGATTCTTATTAAGTTTTACATTGCTATGTTTGTTTTGTTATAAGTTTTAGTACCTAATAAAATTAGTATCTTTTCTTTATTTATGATTATATATAACACAATAAATAAAAATATCAATCTAAGCTATATATCCATTCAATTTTTATTAGATTTAAATAATAAATAGACAGATCAATAACCAATTCAAGCTTGAATGAGTTAGATGAGTTATATTTTCATAGACTAATTTTATCATATCTAATTGACGGGTTTTTTTTTTAAGGCAAATGATGATGATGTGGTAATTACTAGAGCATTCCTTTTCTTATTCTCTCTTTTCGGTTTGTTCTCAATTTATGTAACACCATTTAATTAGATATAAAGTTTTAAAAAGGCATAATACATAAATATGACATTTAACTTGGCGTTAACTGACAACTATGACATTTAACTTTGGGTGTGCACAAATAGGCACTTAAACTTGTATAAAATTAAACAAATTAACACATTTGTCCTACATGACACCCTACATGGCAATTTCATGTGTATTATGCCATGTAGGACAAATGTGTGTACTTGTTCAATTTTATACAAGTTTAAGTTGTTTAGTTTGCACATTCAAAGTTGGAGGGCATAGTTGTCCGCTAAAGTCAAGTTAATGGTCATGTTTATGTATTATGCCTTTTAAAAAACTAGAACTGAAGACTTTTGAATTTTTCTATCTAAAATAGATCTTAGATATTTGTGTGACTATAAATCATTTCGCTAAATATAAAGAAAATTTTTAATTTAAGTTATTTCTGATTTTTTTTTAAAATGGCAACATTTTTCATGATATAGACTATATAATAAAGTGTGTCACACCAATTGAAACAGAAGAATACAAATGGAATTAAAACCTAGATTTTCTCATTTTACCAAATGCGTAGAAAAAGAAGTTTAATTTTGTTATATAATTATTCATGACAATTAATATTGAAGGATTAAAAAATAATGTGTAGTATGAAAAGACTCAAGCACGAGTTAAAGAGAGATTTAGTTGTAGGATTTGCATGGGATATTACACCCTAATTTTGTGTTCAAATCTTTGTTAGGATTTGCTAATTAAGATATGATCAGTTCCAAAATTCTAGGTCATGCTTTGCACATGCCATGCCTCTCTTTAATTTGTTTCTTGAGAAGGGAGGGGGGGGGGGGGGG
>JAJOOE010010318.1:0-26049 GCA_036250405.1 Solanum raphanifolium
TTTTTTTTTAGAAACACGTTTTAGTGATCACTAGATAACTTCTATGGCTAATATTGCTTCTTGATATTTGCATCATTAATGCACAATTATTCATGATATTTAAATACATTTGTCCTCTTTTAATTCAAGCTTCCAAGAAAAATTCAACCAACGTTTACAATGTGTGTATATATATAAAAAAAATCTAAAATTAGTGAATTTAGAAGGACCATGATATCTTATAGTTTTAATATTATTAAAATATCTAATTTAAGTGTGCATGCTACAAATCAATTCAAGTTCTTAAGAAGGAGGTTAACAAATGTATGTGTTTAATATTAGTACAAAGTAAATTATCTAGGGTTTCAATGAATTGAGTGGTCGAGTTTTGATCAGAATAAACCTATCTATTTTTATATCATTTATCTATTTTGGAATCATTACTATTATAATATATAGTATTAAAATAGGTTTTAATTTAAATTTAAATTAATCTAAAAGTTTCATTAAGCAATCACATTGAATACTGAGCCACGATTTACGATATCGATCATTGAAAAACAAAAAAAAACTTCAGAATGGTCACTTTCCTCGTTGAAGATAAAAAGTACATCAAACCAATGGCGTAGCCACAACCACCTTGGACACCCTTCGTCGGAAAATTACGTTGTATATATATGTCAAATTCTACATTTAAAGGATATATGTTTAAAGTTGGATACTCTTGACAAAAGTTATGCCTTTGGCGCAGTGGTAATGTGTCCATTTGAATGAACGAGTTTCAGCTTCGAACCCCAAATATCACAATATTTTTTTTTTTTTTTTGACAGCCACACATTATTATTCTTGGACACTCTTAATAAAATTTCTGGCTCCGCCACTGAATTCTCAAACTCATATGAATTTTTACCATGAGCAAAATAAACCAATTTGAATTGACAATATAACAAAAACATTTATATTGTCGGTATAAAAATTATATCGAGTATATAGGTTAAAAATATAATTTATTTATATTTTTTCTGTGATGCACTTTATGACAAGACACATAATTCAATAAATAAGGAATAACTTATAATTAAACTTGAGATCCAAATCAAATTAGAGATATTTATGTGGCTTTAAAGATTATTTCATTAGGAATAAAATGATTTTTTAAAAAAATATGGAAATATATTAATTTTTGGAAAAATCTAAAGAAGAAGAAGTAGTACATCATATCATTTGAGATAGAGAAATCTATATATTAAATCTTGAACATTTTTGTGAAATTTCTAAGTTAGGTACCGATTCTTCATAGAAATAAAAAGAGAAAGAAGAAGAAAAATATGGAAATTATCCTTAGTGCATCCGTAGAAAACAGTAGTACTATCACGACCTTACGTTTTCTTCCACTTGCTATGGCCTTTGCAATACGAGCTTTAATTAGACAGAATCCCACTAGATATGATAATGAAAAGAAGGGGCCGAGGCCAGGGCCTTACCTTTTTTTCGTACCAATCCTTATTTATGGTATCCAAACATTGGGGGTCTAGCCTAAGGATTGCAACTTCAAGTTGCGCTATATGCCTATATATGTCCAAACCTACGTTACACACTACGTCCTATGAATAGCGATGTATAGTAGTCTTCAAAAATGACTCTTTTGACCTTCCAACTTCTATATAATTATGCTATAAGTAAGAAATCAATTAGAAAGACCAATAATTAGTTGTAATTACTAAGTGATTCAAAAGGGATACAAATACATATATATATATCTACAAATCTAGGGATCTTTTTCTTCATCATCATCAAGCCTAACATGCCATTATTTACAAAATAAAAGTAAAATAATGGCCATGATACATCCTAATAAGTAAGTAATTAACTAACAACTATATATTATTCATTTTCATTCCACCTATGTTATTGATACTCTTCAAAAGCGCCATCAGATGCATGCTGATCTTGTAATTTTAGGAAGAATCAAGCAACCATGCAATTAAACTTTTTTTCATTTATCGTAGCCACCATTGACAACGATCCCTTGACCTAGTCCCCTCCACAAAATCAAACAACACAACCTCTTGATGTAAATTCACAAGTAGACGAGGTTGTTTGAGATGGTTTCTACATAACGGGCACGTCATACGTCCCATACCTAACCACCTATCAAGACAAACCCTATGAAAAAGATGATCACATCTCAATTCTCTAACTTCTTCACCTTCTTCAATCTTGCACAAACACACTGAACATTCTACTGAATCCGAATTAGAAGACCCCGGTTCGGGTTCATAATGCATAACTTCAAGCTCATGATCATGATTTTGTGAAGAAATTGTATAAAGGTTATAAGGATGAGTAAAAGATTGGAGGATAAGAATATTCCAAGCCCATTTCAATTGAGTAACTATAAAAACAATGTAGTTTAGTACTATAGTTATCGATGATCGATGAAACATTTTTAGGGTTTTTTTCAAAATATAAATAGAAACTAGAAAAAATAGGAAAATAGTGATAGTTGATGATGCTGGTCGCATTTTTTGTTATTTTTGTAAAATGTGCAACCTTTGTGATTTTTCAAGAAACTCACAAAAGCTATTTGGTGTATATATGTTTTGGGGAATAAATATGGCTATATATAGAATAAGAGGACTAGTAGAAAATTGGGAAGGCTAAAGAAGAAAGTAAAATTTAATAATGTTTTTTCTTTTTTTTGGTAATTGGATAGTTATTATACACGTTTTTTTAAGAATAAAAACGATTGGAAAATTATATTAAAATGGAATGCTAATAATGTCTGCCGCTGTATAACTTGGATAATAAGAGGGTCCATAACATGTGGCATGTGACTTTTACTATAAGATCATTTTTAGAAAATATAGGAATTTTTTTATTAATTAATAAAAGTTAAAAAGAGAAAAGACAAGATAGACTATTATTATTATTATTATTGAATAAAATGGTAAAAACTAAAAAGGTATGCATGGGAGATAGATGTTCAACAAGGGAAACTAAAAGGTACTGTCAAACTTACTATATATATATATATAATCCGTCAAATTCAAAATTTAAAGTTTATAAATTTATACAACAAACTCAAAGTTAATATATATTAAGAATTCCATTAAAATCATTCTGATGGATTCTACTTGTATATATACTCTATCCGTATTAATTTATGTTGGATCATTTAATTTGATATACAGATTTTTAAAAAAGAAAAAAAAATACTTTTGAAATTTGTGATAGTACTAAAACACTCATTGATCATTTGTCTGATTATAATTCATTTTTTATTAAGGTTTAAAAGGAAATTTTAAAGTTAGATTATTTTCAAGTATAAAAAAATGACATTGTTTTTAGGACAAATCATAAATTGAGACGTAGAAAATATTAATTAGTTTATCCATTTAATTAATAAGTTGATTAAATTGATTAATTAACTTTGATAAATTTTTTAATTGAACTCTTGAAATTAAGAAGAAATTAATTATATGGATTAGGTACTTATGAAGAGGAGGTGACATTAATTAAATGGATAAATTTTTCTGTACTTTCTCTTAGACTTTCCTTAAGAAAAAAATAGTTTGTTTTTACTTTTTTTTTTGTGTGTGTGTGGTGGGGGGTGGGGTGGGGGGCGGGGGGGAGGGGGGGAATCAAATTGTGATTGTCTGCATAACTACACAGTCTATTATGGGTTCACTGTCCTCTTCATGATGTAACTTGTCTTACGTTTAATCGGTGAGATAAAAATACTAATATTTTATTTAAAACTATTTTATTGCACCTTTTCAATATTAAAAATAAGATATGTTATCTCATAAGATGGGACAAAATTAATCAGTATAACTATGATGACTTCAATTTATGTATTATCATAGGGAAGACGGAAGATAAAATAACTAATGCATAAATTATTATAAAAAAAAAATTGGAATTAACTATGATAATCCGATCATGTTAAATAGAATTAACAATGAATTTTGTTGTTTAGTTACAATATTTGTTTGTCACTTTTTTTAATTAATAACTAAATCTTGAAAATTTAATCTTTGTATATATTAATATATCCATTAAGTAATGTATTAATGCATGTATAAATAATGCAAAAAAATAGTTATGCAAAATTTAAATAATTATGTAGTAGTTATTCTATCTTATGTCCTACATAAATAATGCATAGACTCTATCATAACTTATACATATAGTTAATTATGCAAAATTCAATATCAGTTACCATACAAAATTTTATCTATAGCAATATTATCAAATATGATACTGATTATACTAATTTTAATCTATAAATAATTCACTTCCTAACTTACGACTAAACGACTTAATAGTTTATGTCCCTTTCCTTATTAGGAATGAGGTTATCCGGGAGAAGGTGGGAGTGGCCCCTGTGGTGGACAAGCTGAGGGAAGCGAGATTGAGATGGTTTGGGCATGTGAAGAGGCGGTGCGCAGACGCTCCAGTGAGGAGGTGCGAGGGGCTGGTGGTAGAGGGTACGCGGAGGGGTAGAGGTAGGCCTAGGAAGTATTGGGGAGAGGTGATTAGACAGGACTTGGCTCAGCTTCACATCACCGAGGACATGACTCTAGATAGGAAGGAGTGGAGGTCGCGTATTAAGGTTGAAGGTTAGTAGGGTTAGCGGGTTGTCTTTCCGTGCGAGGGTATGGGTTGGTAGTGTTTGTAGTAGTCCTAGCCTGGCACTTGTAGTTCTTGTCTGTGATCCTATAGTCATATGTTGTTTACTGCGTTTCGCCTCTCACAGTATTTTCTTGATGTTATTGTCCCCGTTATTGATTATGCATTTTCTTATTATTTTTTTCTCATTGGATGTTATGTTATATATAATGTTTCTCCTTCTCTTGCTTGGTTTGGATGTATTTGAGCCGAGGGTCCACCGGAAACAGCCTCTCTACCTCCACGAGGTAGTGGTAAGGTCTGCGTACACTATACCCTCCCCAGACCCCACGTTGTGGGATTTCACTGGGTATGTTGTTGTTGTTGTTGTTGTTCCTTATTATTTTGTAACTTGGGTTTTTCTTTTTTTTGCTATAATATGGTAGGTATCATGTCAAACTCTTGACACCATATGAGTTTAAAACATGGGTTGTTAAATTTAATAAATAAAAAATAAAATAAATTTAGAGATCTTTTTTGAAGTTTTGTTTTATAGTAACACTGATTTCTCTTAGGACTTTTTTCCTGATTTCTTTGGTAGCGAATAGCCATTAGTAATTTTAACTTCTTCTTTTTTAAACTCGCAATTTTATTACTACTTTAAATATTTAAAAAAAAATTTGAATCGCAATCTTATTATCTTTTTGAACTTGCAAAATACAATGAAATAACATCCACATATTCTATTGGTCAGAAGGAGTAACATTACATATCAAAATTTTGGAAGATATTGTATATGCCATTATTAATTATATATCGATATTTGGCAAACATTAACTCGTACATTTTCTTGGACTTTTTATTGAGAATTATGTGTTTTTACTTTGTTTTTGTTTTTGTGGCCATCAATTTGAATTGTCATATAAATACAAAATATATTATAGTTTGTGTGTTCTCTCATGATGTAACTTGTCTTCTTTTATCTAAAATTTGTATTCTTTAATTTTTTTTATTCACGAAATCGAAATGCATAAAGAAAATAAGTTTTACAAATAACATTTTCGGTTGATTGTCTTTTCCAATATTCTAACCACTAGTAATCCCACTACATCTCTCTCGCACAGGGTAAAACCCCCACTATATATAATTTGTAAACCACATACGAGACGTAAACAACACTAGACAAGTCTTTTGCGATATGCTCAAATCAGAAGGTATATATTGAGGGGATCAATTCAAGCCATTCATGTAAATGACCACCCTCTAAATCAAGTGAGTCATCTCGATGAACATAACTTGTTATTTATAGATATACCGTATAATTTAAAACAAATAACGTATGAAAGTATCCCCGCCTCAAATGATTATGAAAAAAGGCAAAGAGAAGGATTACATGGTTCAAATTAGTCGATATCTTCTATCATTGCAAGTTTTCAATCGAATATTTAACTTATCTATTTTCATTATTAATTTATTTGGAAGTATCATTTTCACCAGAATATTCAAAATATGACGATAGCAAGAAAATCTGGACTTTCCATTGTTGTATATCGCTACGTAAAAAATAATCTTTTAACGGTAAATAATTAATGACAATAATTTAATTATTGTTAAATATATATTTTTAACAATAATTAGCATTTTTTGTAAATGTCTCTAGAACCTATAGCGATATTAATTCTATTAACAATTAACTAATGTCGATAAAATTTTTAACACTCTTTATTAATGTTTATTATCACTAAAAGTTATTTTTATCCTAATGTGATTCATAATTAATAGATCAAAGGTCAAGAAAAGTGTCACCAACCAAATTTAATTTAATTTAATTTGCCAGTCCAAGTAGAGAGTGTATAAGTGAATTGAATTATTTTATTTCCAAAGAATATAAGTGCTAGAAATTCATATAAATAAACCTTGTACTGCAAATCCATGCACATGCACAAAGACCTTTTCACCTCCTAGGCCACTAGACATGAATTTGTACTAAAGTTTTAGGGTGGGGAAATTAGACTTTATGATATTGAGTTATTGAAAAGAGGAGGAAAATATTAGGGGTAAAAAAGTCATTTACAAAAAAATATAACTTCTTTAAAAATTTATCACTGTATGATAGTCGGATAGTGTGACCTTTATATTAATGATGAATAAACTATAAAGCTGAGAGGAGCATAAGCTTGACCTACTGTTTTTAATATTTGCTTCGCAAAAAATAAGACTCAGGCAAAAACTATACAAGATTTGTACAAATATACATATCCAACGTAATAGACAAAAATCTCCAGCGCTATTATATCTCAATTATAGTAATTCTATACAAAATAATTATTCCTGTGATTATGTCTTAGGGACTCTATATATATGAGATCAAATTTGTATAGATGGTCCGATGACGACGATAGGAGCTAAGCATGTGTAAATTGATCATTTTATTTATTTACTTAGTTCATCTTGATATATATGTTCAAATTGATCAGCCCTCAATATTATGGGTATAAAATTTAAAATTTAATTATGTCAAATAAAAAATTTTGAATTTTTTTAAAGTATAAAATTAAAGGAATATTTTTCTTCCATTGGGTTGCATAATTTTGTAGGCCCTAATTTTCTAGCCACATTTTTTTGTATGGTATATATCCAGCCACATATTAGTTATTACCGTTAACGTATATAACTATGTTAGTCTTTTAACGAGAAAATGACATAAATGGTTCCTAAACTATCACAGTAGGTTTAAAATAGTCCTTTAATTATATATTTGACGGATATAGTCCTTTAACTATCCACCCTTTTGTCAAGTTTGGTTTCTATCCACTTTTAATATCCACCGTTAACAAACGCCGTCATTCAATACTTTCTCTCTTGATTTTCTTTTTCCCTCCTCTTTTCTTCATTGTGAGACACTACAGTTAAGAAAACCCTAGAATCTAGATTTTAGCGAGTTTGGCGCAGTTTCTATGCTAGTTTTTGTGTAGTTTGGTGCTGATTTTTGGTGGTTGGGTGCTGCTGTCTGTGCAGCAGTTTGGTGCTGTTTTTTGCGCAGTTTGGTGACATTTTTGGAGCTGTGTTTTGTGCAGTTTGGTGCTGATTTTTTGGTGGTTTGATGTTGCTGTCTAGTGATGTGTTATGTATAGTTTGGTGTTGATTTTGCAGTTTTCTGCTGATTGGGTGTTTTGGTGCTGCAATTCGATCAAAGTTTGATAGTTGCTATTTTTTTTTTTGTAGTTTAAGCTATTTTCTGCACAAAAACGGTTGAAAACAGAGCACTATGGTTCAATTTAGTTGCTAATTTTTTAACTTTTCTGCAATTTTATGCAGTTTCATTGATGTAA
Source organism: Solanum raphanifolium (assembly GCA_036250405.1). NCBI lineage: Eukaryota > Viridiplantae > Streptophyta > Magnoliopsida > Solanales > Solanaceae > Solanum > Solanum raphanifolium. The sequence goes on from JAJOOE010010318.1 coordinate 7,926, forward strand.
TGACCGATTATTAACATGAAAATAGAATCATATTTTCTCAATTGTGTTCGTTACTTTGCATTTTGCTTTAACTCGCACGAAATAACGATCAGCGACATAATTGCAGACAATGAAGAAAAGAATTGGAAAAAAAAAGGTGAGGAAATAGTGAGATAATAGACAAAGGAAATGACAAAAAAGAAAGTCAATGGAGAAGAATTGGAAAAAAGAAAGTGAGGAAACAATGAGATAATGGAGAAAAAGAGGTGGAAAAAAAGAAAGGAGACATAATTCAATCATGTATGTTAATGGTGTTTGTTAACACTTTTATAAAAAGTGATATAGACCAAACTTGATAAAGGGGTGGATAATTAAAGGACTATATTTGTCACATGTATAGTTAAGAGACCATTTTAAACCTATTGTGATAGTTTAGGGACTATTTATATCATTTTCTCGTCTTTTAACAATAATGGCTTTTTACCTTATTTTTTCCTGTCTGATATTTATATTGATTTAGAATAATTTGAATTTTGTACCGCATAATTCATATTCATCTAGTCACAATTCTTACAAAGTTAAACTTGTATCCTAAAGTAAAGAGGCAGATCCAAAACAAGTTTTGTGAATTAAATTTAAAAAATTCTTTATACATGTAGAATTTTTTTTAAAATGTAGATAGATAAATTAGCACCAATCCTTTTAAGTTTCTAATATTAGGTCCACAAAATGGAAAAAAAAAAAACTTTGAATTTGTCGGATTGGGATTGTGTGGAATTAATTGTCTTTTCCTTTCCCTAATTTAATGTCATAATTTTGTTAAGATGATCATTACTTAAAACAAGTTTCTACAAAGTAATCATTATTTTATGAAATGGAAAACAATTTTCTATATGTCATCTAAATCCAATATGTCAACACTAGTAACCTTGCACAAAATAAATGTTTTACCTTCAATCTCTCCAAAAAAAAAAATGATGTTGTAATTGAGAATTAACTTTGCTTCAAAAACATAATTTGAAGTAATGATAAGAAAAATACATTTAAACTATTACTAGATTATAAATTTCATATTTCAATTATTTATTATTCTATAAACGTAACAACCTACACTATTTCACTCTCTTTTTATATTAAAATACATCTCGATGTTGATTTTGTTTCCAATAGTGTGTGTAGGTTAACTTAACATCAAGATGTATTTTAATATAAAGAGAATAATAGGGTAGATAAATAAATATAACAATAGATAATTAAAATATGAAATTCGTAAATAAATAAAAAATATAATTTAAATATATTTTTAACTATTAATTCAAATAATTTTTATTTAACTTTAAGTTCCGCAAATTGCGCACCTAATACTAGAAACTTTATTCTTATACCTAATTTCTAAATATATGAAAGTCTTGTACAGAAAAGAAAAGTACATAGGACTTGTAACAAAAGTAGAATTCGTGAAATTTAAAAAAAGACTTTTCACTCTCATTATAAAATTCATTTTATAATTTTGACAAGTCTATTTTTGAGGATACAAAGGTTTAGAGATTTCTGGGCATACATATTTAATTTAAACACTTTAATTTATTTTGATTATTTCTCGAGTATATCCGATGCTGACGTGATATATAAGTATTTGTGGATATATATATAGATGATCATTTTGTAAGTTAAAGTATTCAACTGATACAATAGAGATAAATTAAGGTGTTTAGATATACATCCTCAAAATTAATGTATTTAATTGCCAGTTAAAATAAATTTAAGATATCTATCTATGTATAATTATGATGAAACTTTATTTTAAAAAAAGAATAAGTAAATCGCTAATCAAATACATTAACAAGGAGCTAATTCAAACCCCTTGGGTAAAATAATTAGACTATAACTTATTTCATCAATTACATATGAAGAAATTAAATTCAAACAACTTCTTCAAATATTGTATCAGAAAATATCACCTGTGATACGAAGATATACCGAGTAGTCTGTTTATTTAGCTAAGAAAAAAACATTTTTAATTTATCATTGATCACAAAAAAATAACAAACATTTGAATTGAATTAAATAAATATAAATAGGTCATTTTAAAAAAATGGTAATTCACAATGTTATATATATATATATAAAAAAAAAACATAACCCATGTGGACGTAGTTGTAATCATATACTTTCAAGTTTCAACAAAAGAACAAGTAGTCTATAATTTTCGTAAGGAAATACTTTTCAACTTTTAAAAAAGAATGATGGGTATATAATAATTAATAAACCATTTTTCCACAATGAATTTGAAAAAAATTATAACTGTCAGAAAAGATAATTCAACGTAATACCAAAAGCTGGGAGGATTCATTGCACATAGCTAATTAACATTTTGATTTTTGTGTAGTCAATTTATTTCACTATTTAAATTTTATGATTTTAGGAACATAATGTATATATAACCTCTCAAATATTACACGTACAAATACTAACCAATTAGATACGTACGCATAAAGGATAAAATGAAAATTTTCATGTTCTTCATGTAGTGAAATGGAAGACTGAAATGAATAGTACTCCCTCTGTCCCAATTTATGTGACACATTTTCGTTTTTCGAGAGTCAAACAGTTTAAGTTTGACCGAGAATTTGCTCATGGAATCTTCAATTTTTTTAAAATGAAATTTATATATTTGTAAACTACATAAAAAGTACTATAAGTCTCAATAATTGATAATTCAAAATAATTAAAGGATATATGACAAATTTACGGTCAAAGATAGACTTGTTTGAATCTCGAAATTCGAAATGTGTCACATAAATTGGGACAGAGGGAGTAACAAATATTAGTCGTGCTTTTCATTACACGTCATTTAAGAGAATACTCTATTAATTAAAAGAGGTATTTGACTATTTTATCCTTATATATTTTAAGATGTAATCTTTCTTTACTGAATATTTACTCTTTATGTGTTCATTTTAAAAAAATTAAAGATTTCATGCGCAAATTTTCAGTCAAACTTAAACTATTTGATTCTCGAAAAACGTAAAGTGTCACATAAATTGGGACAAAGGAAATAATTGATTTGTTTGTACTATCAATTCAGTTTATTAAATTGTTCCAAATATTTATTAAGACTAGCCATCGAAGATGAAATAAAAATTGCAGGATAATTATTTTAACGAGATTGAAATAATTTTTTCTAGTCACATTGTTCACAATGATTAATTAGATACTTTTATTAATTATTAAATTGATAAAATCATTAAACTAAATAAAATAGCACATTAAAAAAAACATTTCCCTTAGTTCCATGAACGGTGTGCTTCTATAGTTCTATTTAACTATTACTAAAATAATGAAATAAAATATGAACAAAAAGTATATAAAGTAAAAGTTAATGATTTGTTAAAAATAATTTTTTTTTCAAATTAAATGATAAAAATAGCTATTAAAAATAACATTTCATCCCATGATTAATTTCCAAAAATTAATTGAAAAGTGTGATAAAAATACTATTTTATCAATAAATATTTTGTACGATATTTTGCTGTTCATATAGTAGGATACAAGCAAAATATCATACCAAAAATTTATTGATGAAATAGTACTCACATTTACTCCAAAACTATGTAATCATGTTTATTTTGTATATATTTGAGTTAATGGGTAAAAAATCCACTAAAATTCTCTTTTTTTTAAAGTTCTATTTCTAAATTATTGATTTTGTGAATTTACCTGAATTATTATTTAACGATTAGTGAAACATACTTATTAATGAGTTTCTCTCCGTCAATTAAAGTAAATATGAAGTATTTGAAATTCCCTACTAATAAATCTCATTTTTCTATTGGCTTTATTTTATCATAAATATCAATATCAAAATCAAAAATTTTATTAAGAGAAATATAAAGAAGGTGACATTTATTATATATACTATTGGAAATAGCTATCTGATTAGGTTCATCCTTAAAGGAGTGTCAATTAACTTGTTGGCCCATCCATTTGTCCTTCCCTAAATTCTATCTATATCCTGTAAATATACTATTATAAGTGTTGAAATTCACAAATAATATATCAACTAGTGTTTTAAAAGGCGGAGTGTTTTACTTAGTGTAGGGCGAGACGTAAGCCTCGAGATGGGGGGTGTAAGCCTTATGGATCCTTAAATTTTTAATTTACAATATAGTATAATAATATAATAACACAAAATTATACAATACTGAAACAATTACAAACATGATTAAGGAATTAAACTCATAGAAAATAAAACTTCTAACATAATTATAGAAATATAAATAATCTAATATCTTAACTTTCTATTAATAAAAGAATCATTATTTCTAAAAGTATTTTTTTTATCATACTATACAATTTATCCCTTAAAAAAATAATTAATAAAACTTACTAGTACTATAATAAAAATATCACTTCATTGTGAATAAAAATAAAATTACTTTCAAATAACTAAATAAAATATAATAATTTTGAGACATATACAAAATCATAAAGACCAATGATAAGTGAAAAGTAAAATTTCGCTATGTATTTTTACAAGAAATGTTACGTAATATATAATCACATTCACAGTGTTACCAAATAGTAAAGATGTGATACTACAATTGTTACTTGAGTTACTCTCAATCTTCGTATCTCTATAGATTAAAAAATTATTAAGTATCATTCACTTATTCAAGAATGATGAGGGTCAACAATGTTAACTAAAGATTTTAACACATTATTTGTGTAAGATCTGTTAGACGATCCTCGAGCGTTGGGCGTGCTTAAGGCGTACAGTCGGGAGCTTAGGGCGTAAGTCTTACAGAACTAAGCCTCACACTTAAGTCTCGGGGAGTTTTGCTAGAGCCCCGCCCTAGGGCGAGCCCCAAAGAGAATCTCAACAGAGTTTTTTAAAACACTGCTATCAACTAAGGTTTTACTCCAAAATATTCCGACCACCGCTGAAACAACTCTATTTTTCACTTAGGAGAAATCCATAAATTAATCTCTTAAACTAGTATTTATGGTAGAACTACTACTTATACATATTTATAAAATATAATTTCGAGCTTATATATACTAGTATATAAAATATGTTATGGTCCATGAATACAAGTATTGAGTTTGACTTGTCTTTATCAAAATCAAAATTTTCATTAAGCATATTGAAAATATAAAGAAGTGAATATACATAAAAGCCAATGAAGTTGCTATATATACAGTTGGAAATAGCTATTTGATCACGTTCACCCTTTTAGAGGTGTCAATTAGACTGTTAGTGGACCCATGCATTTATTCTCCCTTTAAATTCTATCTATAACCTGAGGGTTGTTTGGTGTGAAAGATAATACCAAATAATTTTGAGATTAAATTATAGTATTACTTAATTTGTTATTTGGTTGGTAAGTTCGGAATAACTTATCCCGAGATTAATAATTAGTATCAGGATAAGTTATTCCTCCCCTTGGGTGGTATAGTAATCCCAGGATAAAATAGGTAAATGACAAAAATATCTCTTTCAACTCTTTTATTACATCACTTTTTACATTCATGAAGGACATTTTTGTAAACAAATAAATTGTTCTTAAAATTTATTATTTAATAATCTCATCATAACTTATCCCATCATAGTTAATTCCATTATAATTTATTCCATCATAATTAATCCTATCATAACCTGAATTCAAACCAAACGATACATAAATATACCATTATAAATGTTGAAATCTACTAATATCATGTCGGCAAGGATTTTACTCCAACCACTGACACAATTTCAAGTTTATATATATAAAAACATAAAATATATTATGGTGCACAAATGCAACATTGAGTTTTGACTTGTCTTTAATAACCTAGTACCACATTCTTTTTCCAATTCTCTTTTCATTTTTAGAAGTAAGTTTGTATTACACTAGCTAGTTCTATATAAAACAATTTTTTTTCATAAACAATCAATACAATTGAACCAACTATAACATATATGACTTATCATTTTTTTTCTGTTATCAGTCCATACTTTTTTATTTTATATATATACAAATAAATTGAACTTAAACTTGTTGGGATTCTATTGTTTTTCTTTTTCTAATCCGTTTATTTCACCCTTTTTCAAAATAGTTGTGCCGCTCATCATGTGCTGGTAAAAGAAGATCAAAATTAAATACATAATTGTCAAATGATTTTATAAGTATTTATTTATTCATAACTGATGACTAAAGGACAAAATTCGCTAAAGAGATCATTGAAATAATTGAAGATTGAATTAATTTACTCCACTAAAAAAAAAAAAATAGTCTTCTTTAAGATTGATGAACTATTTAAACTATTTTTAAAAAAATATATAAACATGTTTTCTTTGTATAATCACTCAATAACCACATTTGCTCGACTATCCATGTAACGAACGATCCATCAAAGAGAAAAACACGTTTTCTATCGAAAGTTTTTTCATCCATACCACCATATTCTCGGAGATTTTCTTCTGCCATTGCTTTACATATTTGGTACAAATTTCTATGTTTTTTAGCGTAGAGCATTGAGAGGACCTTTCCCTAGTATGAGAGGACCGGGAAGTTTAACATAATAATAATAATAATAATAATAATAATAATAATAATAATAATAATAATAATAATAATAATAATAATAATAATAATCATTCCTTCTTGACAACAAAGACGGCGTCCCATACTTTTATTTTCTAGTTGTAAGTCAAAATCAGTTCACCCTACATTCAAATTTTGTGTACAATTTATAACATATGTTTAATTTGAAACAATTACTAGTAAATATTTTATTTTATTATAGCATCAATTATACCTTTAAAAAAACTCTATATAAAGCTAGTGTCCACATTATTCCCTTACATCAAAATCCCAAAACCAAAAATCACCAAAAAAAAATAAAAATAGAATAAAAATATGAGTCCATCTTCATTAGCCATGTCCTTCTTCATTTTCACTATAATTTTGAGCTACATATTTAAAATAACATTAAAAATGTTTCCACAATCAAAGTTACTAAACTACGTAGATTTCATATTTTTACAATTGAAATGGGCATGGAATGTTGTACTTTTTCAATCTTTCTCTTGTTCTCGTAGTAATTACAATTATTTCACTAGTAATTCTGAAGGTGCACTTCATGACCATGAACATAATGAGCTTAGAGTAACGCGTTTTGATTGCGATAATTTGGAGGAATCATCAGTGGAATGTGCAATATGTTTATGCAAGATTGAAGATGGTGAAGAAGTTAGAGAATTAAATTGTGATCATCTTTTTCATAGGTCTTGTTTGGATAGGTGGATGAATTGTGGACGTATGACATGTCCATTGTGTAGAAATCATCTAATTAAGCCAAACACAATTTACTCAGAGCTTCAACATGAAGTGATCAATTTGAATTTGTTATCAGGAAGATCGAGAGATCGTTGTGAATGGTGGCTAAGGTAAACATATATCAAAGAGGCGCGAAAAGGGTATAGTTGTAAATAATTGTTGTACACATGAAAGTTTGGTTTTTGTAGTTTTGGGGGTTAGTTTTGGCATTGGTTTTATTTATTTGATTTATTTTTGTGATGAACTCTTTGAAAATTGAGGAAATAATAAATACATATGACTTGATTCAATCATTTCATTTTTAATGAGGAATCTTATTTCAATGTTACGTTATATTTACTCGGAAAAAAGACATGAATCTTAATATAATCATTCTTTATTAATATAGCTCAAATCGAAGACATTTGGTTAACCATCACGACACTCCTTGTGGTGCTTTGTCTTCGATGGCATTGGGAGAACATACTTAATTAACCTTATGTATGGTTTAAGTAAGTATCATGATGATTTCCCCCCTTTAATCTATGGTATAATTAACTAGAACTAATTAAATAGACAGTCAATGATGATTTTTCCCGATTTAATACATAATTTAATTCACTATTTTGCTAAAAGCATAATTCAGATTCGTGTAATATAAATTTAATTAGACATATTAACCACGATTTAAGTAACTTTCGATTCAACTTTTCCCAATGACTAGTTATGATTTTTATATATAAAAGTAATTATAAATTACAATATTTTTATTTTGTAATGCTCCGTTTAACAATTTAACACACGATTTTGCTAAAGAAGAATTTAAGTTCATCTAACAAAGATAAATAAATGTTCTTTTAACTACTATTTGAAAATAGCTTCCTCTATGGACTAAGCTAGTACATAATTTTTTATAATATAAAAATCATAACATGGTTGATAGGGTTAATTAATGTAAATGGCGATGATATAAATTAAAAGACTCATTATTCGTTGTACAAATCGTAGTTTGTGGGCTACGCTACTAAAATAATTTAACCACTATATAGTGAGCATTATGCATGTGTAAAGTTATCAAATCATAAAGTTTAGTTCACTCAACTTTAATTTCTTATAATAACCGTCAATGGATGAGGTCGATCCTCTCTTAATAAGAGGTCTCAGGTTCAAGTCCCAGATTTAAATCCTGAACTCTTGGGTTTGGAAAAATTTGATAGGGAGTGCTTCCCTCTGAATGGGCCCTACATGGAGCAAACTCAAAATAATCGAGTTCTAATGCAGGTATCAGAAACCATATGAAAAACCAAAAAAAAAAACATTTGTCATAATAATTGATATTCCGGACATATGTATTAATCTGTCAGACTAATTCAACTTCGACATCATAAATATAAATTAATTCATCATCAAATAAATACCAATTTTTTATGAGACATTTATTAACGATTTTTTAATAGTGATTTAATAAAAAAGTACTCTCTACGATGATTTTCTTCATTTCAAGGGTTCAAAACTAAAACATCTAATAAAGGTGAAGAAATTACACACTTTCATTCACTATGCAACTCACTCACTTTCTTGCTCAAACTAAAATATAGTTGTTAATTCTTTAATACAGTAATACAAAGTGGTTAGTTTAGATTTTGTTTTTTTTTTATAGTTGCTACACTTCCTTTTTTAAAATTTTTAATCCAATTGCTAGTACAATTTTGTTGACCTATTTCTGACAGTTGAAGTATGGCACAACAATTTTTTAAACATAAATAAATATCTACTACACACACAATACAAGAAAAACATTAGAAATGTTATATGGTATTTAAATGTTCATACCACTAAGGTCCAATATATATATTCACAATACAATATGATTGGTACATATGTACAATCATATAAAATTAAATAATATTATAAATGATCAATTTGCCAAAAGAGAATTCAAATTCATCTAACCTAAATTTATTAATTAACATCTTATGCTAAAATTCTTTGGCGGTTGATGATGAATTAAAATAAGTGCTACTATTAAACAAATAGCGTGCTATATGGACTATGATATAGTTTTATATTTTATAATATAAACATCATGATATTGTTGCTTTTTGTCTAGCTATGTAGACTATGCTATCAAAAAAATATTTAGTGATGGTTAACCTAGTTTTATATCATAAATGAGTTCACTTAGCTTTCTCATTTTCTTTTATAACCATTTGATAAATAGACTTCAAGTATTAAATTAACGAGTTGGATTGAATTTGACAGATTAAAATAGGCTTAGTTAATAAGTGAACACTTACTAACACGCTAAAAATGTTACTTTCCTTCTTAAAAAATATTATGACAATTGTTTTCGTTGATCAATTTAGACTACATACTAATTCATCCGACCATTGAAAATGGGCTACATTTGCCACACCAACTTGAAATCAATCTACTAACAAATGAATTTATATATTGAAATAATTACGGGTTGAAATCATTTGGTTATATAATTTATAAAACTATGTACAAATTATATATGTAGTGTATATTTTATGTACTTACATATCAATACACAACATATACATTGCTAAAATATTTCGATATGTTAATAAACTAGCTAGTTGGTCAAAGGGTATATATCAGTGACTTTCCATCGATCTCTATTCACGTCTTTACTTGAATTACTCTCATTGCAAAGCTTAAATTTGAAATCTTGATAAAAAAAATACAAAAATGAATAAAATTTATCCTACCACACTCCTTATTGTTACTTCTTTCAATATTTTACTAATCAAATTTACTAGGACACTTTCATTGACCTATTTCATACACTAAAGAGTCTACAGACACCATAGAAGAAAATATCACAAGTAATATATATAATTCATGAGCATGAATTCTTCAGACACAACTTTTAGCAAATTACTATATAAAGCTAAGTATGCATATTATTCATTCTTAAGTATTATTTTGAGCTACATATTTAATTGAAGAAAAATGAGTCCATCTTCATTAGCCATGTCCTTATTCATTCTAAGTATTATTTTGAGCTACATATTTAAAATAACATTACAAATGTTTCCACAATCAAAATTACTAAACTACATAGATTTCATATTTTGTCAATTGAAATGGGCATGGAATGTTGTTCTCTTTCAATCATTCTCTCATTCTTGTAATAATTACAATTATTTCACTAGTAATTCTGATGGTACACCTTATGACCATGAACATAATGAGCTTAGAGTAACGCGTTTCAAGCACGATAATTTGGATTTGGAGGAATCATCAGTGGAATGTGCAATATGTTTGTGCAAGATTGAAGATGGTGAAGAAGTTAGAGAATTAAATTGTGATAATTTTTTTCATAGGGCTTGTTTGGATAGGTGGATGAATTGTGGATGTATGACATGTCCATTATGTAGAAATCATCTAATTAAGCCAAACACAACTTTCTTTGAGCTTAATCATCATCAAGAAGTGATCCATTTAGATTTCTCCTTAGGGAGATCACGAGATCGTTGTGAATGGTGGCTAAGGTAAATTTACAAAAAACCGTGTAAGAAGGAAACCTTCAGGTTTGTTATATTCAGGAACTTGTTTAGAAATATCGTAATGTAATGAAAGGAACATAGGAGTTTGTTGCTATGAGTAAGATTGTAATTTTAGATGGGAATTAAGCTGGCCATGGTTTCTACTGTGGTCTCTTTGCAAATGACTTGATTTGATCATTTTTATTTAAATGAGAAAATCATATTATTCTTTAGTGTTATATTTACTTTGTGAGGAGGTAAAAATCTCAAATTAATTGCTATAACTTCAATTAATTGTGAACACTTTACGTATTCCTATGTTCTTATTGATTTCTAGTATTAGCTTTTTACTTATTCTTTTGAAAAATATAATTAATAGAAGTTATTTGATTAATTTATACTTCCTTCGTTCACTTTTATTCTCCAGTACTATAAAAATATTTTGTATACATTTTTATTTTTGTCTGGATTGCTTTACAATGTGTGATATATATATGGGGTACCCATGTATTCATGTTTTCCGTATAGTGGCGGATCTAGAATTTTTATCAAGGAGTGTCAAAATCTAAAGAAATAAAATCGCGTAGAAGTCAAGAAATGTTAACATGTAATCTATATATATACATAAAAAAATAATTTTTATTCTAGCTTCACAGTGTAGTTTTTCGACGAAAGGGTGTCAGTCGACACCCCAAGTACATGTGAATCACTCCACATACATACAGATACATGTATCTAGTGTGATTCACATATATTTGAGATACACACAAATCTCGCTCGCCTCCCTCCCTAATCTCGCTCGCCTCTCTCCCTATTTTTGTGTATCTGATAGCAAAAATGCATGTATTAAGATACGTAGGAAACTCTTAATTAGTGATAAGATATGTAATATTTTGAAAGTATAGGTAATAATAGTATATATGATAGTAAAGTATGTCTATGTGGTTTTTCCTTTCTAATATTACTATGAAATATCAAAATCAATAATGAGATTTAAGTCTCCTCTCCAAGTAATACTGATAAATAAAATATAAATTTCTCAATAAAGTGAAATGATCAAATCAACTCATATACCAATTTTTCCCCCTTAATTTGCAAAGAATTATAAATCATCAGTACTGAAATAAATTGAATACATCAAATGTGGCGGAGCCGACTTCAAAAACCTGCATGACATAGCCAGCTTCCCATGTAAATTTACAATTTTACCCTCTCCGCGACGTTTTTTTTTTCGTTATAAATTTACCTTAACCACCATTCACAACGATCTCTCGATCTCCCCGATAATAAATTCAAATTGATAACTTCATGTTGAAGCTCTGAATATATTGTGTTTGGCTTCATTAGATGATTTCTACACAATGGACATGTCATACGTCCACAATTCATCCACCTATCTAAACAAGCCCTATGAAAAAAATGATCACAATTTAATTCTCTAACTTCTTCACCATCTTCAATCTTGCACAAACATATTGCACAATCCACTGATGAATCCTCCAAATTATCATGCTCGAAACGCGTTACTCTAAGCTCATTATTATTATGATGATAATGAGGTGCATCTTCAGAACTAAAAGTGAAATCATAATTACTACAAGAATGAGAGAAGGATTGAAAGAGGACAGCATTCCATGCCCATTTCAATTGACAAAATATGAAATCTATGTAGTTTAGTAATTTTGATTGTGGAAACATTTGTAATATTATTTTAAATATGTAGCTCAAAATAATAGTGAAAATGAAAAAAGACATGGCTAATGAAGATGGACTCATTTTTATTTATTTTCTTTGTAATTGTTGAAATCTTGAGAGAAAATATTAATTTTGCAGACTTGGTTTTGGAATATATATAGTTGTGGCTAAGTGAGAAATAGTTGGTATTAAATTAAAGAAAGTATATATTATAATTAATTGTTTCCAACAGTGAGCATGCTATGTGTACACAAATTTTGACTCATATAGTATTGTAGTAAGCTAGCAGATTTGATGATTTTTGAGTCAAGATTAAACAGTTATATAATTATGTGGTGCATGCACTAACTTTTATTTATTTGATATTAATACTAATTAATATTATTTTCTTCGATTTTATATGAACCTAATTTCCTTTTTGTCTGCGTTATAAAAAGAAAGAATTATTTTTAAATGTGGTTACTCATTTCTTAATGAGAAGTTATAGACAAGTGGCAGATATAGTGACATTACGAATTTCATAAATCTTATAAACACACAAAATGTCACTATACCATATTTAAAATCATGAGTTTCGAATTATCTTCTTCAATGAAAAATTATATTAAATAATTATAATTATAATTTTATGTTTATATAATAAATATATGTTAGAATCTCTTTTTATCATCTTCAGTTGTTTACTTCATCGTATTTTAAATGGGTCGAGAAAAAAAAAAAGGAAACAAAGAAGAAGCTGCGACTAAAGGTAAATGGATCAAGACAAGTCAAATACAGTAGTCTCTTTAGGACTAAAAAGACTTTTAAATTCTCACTTTTTTGTTTGAAAATTTTAAAGGTAGTTTAGTCGTTTTGACTAAAAGAGAAACTTATTATTTTTTTTTTTAATCAAATACATTAATAGTCGATATCAATTATTTTTAGGCATAATACATAAATGTGTCATTTAACTTGACCTCATTTCAGATTTATATCCTCCAACTTTAGGTGTGCATAAGTAGATACTTAAACTTGTATAAAGTTGAACAAGTAGACACATGAGTCCTATGTGACATAATACACACACGACACCACGTAATTACTTAATTTATTACTCTATCCGATTCAAAATCATGCCCCAACTCGAAATCGATTGCACGACTTAACTGAAGTTCAATATAATACTGCAAATTTTGAGTGATTTTAGATATTAATTTTTTTATATGCAGTATTTGATAATGTTTAACTAATTAAATTTTGCATATGAATATAGATGACGAAGACAAAGATGTTAATTATTATCAATGTATTAAATGTGCTTGACGATGTGTTGAATATGTTATAAGTTGTCATAAATTTATTTTCTTTCATATAGGAGTTTTTTTTTTTTTTTTAAATGGCTGTGGTGTTCGATAAAAGCTTGTTGCGTGTAGCTCAATTGATTTCATAACAAATATTTTTTTATGAATACAATGAGTACTGCTGCCAATGTACAGAGAAGATTACAGAAAAGAGTACTAAGTAATTAAAAAGTATAATACATAAACGTGTATTTTAATTTGACTTTAGTTGATATTTATGCCATTTAATTTTGAGTTTACACAAATAGACACTTAAACTTATATAAAATTGAACAAGTAGATACATGCGCTCTATATAGACCAATAAATTCGCGACAATGACACCACTAGCAGCAAACCAGGAAAAGTAGAGTCTTTATAGCACATGAGTTGTGTAATTGGTGTTGAGTGTCCTGGAAATGTGCCTTTACCTGTAGACAAGAATCAGTTGGTTTAAAATGAGTGTGATCTTATTATAAAGGCATAATACATAAACCGACACTCGAACTTGGACTCAGATGGTAAATAAGCACTTCAACTTTGAGTATGCATATCTAGACACCTCAACTCGTCTCCACTCTGTCAGTTGAACACTTACAAAATGATCATCTACATAGATAACAGTTTTGCTTCTTATACAAAGTATAAATGAATGAGTGAAACATGTGCGCGGAATGAACATACCAGCCAAGATCAAAGAGATGATCTTGTAGCACAATCTGGAGGTTGTATGGTAACTGTGATCGCATCATTTGCCAAGTCTTCACTCTGCGTTCTTTGAATTTGCAGGGCTGAATTAGCAACGGACGATCCACATCTATTTACTTCGATGCTTTTTATACACACAGCATCACCAAAATGAGAAGGGATTTCCTCAAGCCGCTCACATTTGGTTAAACTCAAATATTCAAGCTCAGAAAAAGCATTGTCTGAGATGGACCATTGTGAAAAGTTGATATTGTCCAATTTCAAGTACTTGAGTTTAGGGAACTCGGCATCTTTCACTTCCCATCGATCCCCTTCAAAGGCTCGGAAAAGTAACTTTAGAATCTCCAAGTTAGGCAATTCTCCAATGATTGAAATTTCAGACCAGGGAAGACGAAACTTGGACAAAGTCAATTCCTTTAGTTTTGAGGGGAAATTGAACTCGTGTGGAAGTTTAGATGGGTAACTGTTGGAAACCACCTTGACTGATTCAAGATGACTTAGAAACTCTAATCGCGGAAAAAGAACACACCTTCCCTTCAATTTCTCCGAATAACTAAAAGTCTCCAAAAATATACAACTCAACTTTCTCAAATTTGGCATCTTTGCCAAAATTGTCTCAGCATCTTTACCATAAGAGAGACGTGGAGTCGAAAATGTTTCCAAATCATTTAACTGAGAGTTAGTAAGTGATTCATCCATGTTCTCATGCAAAGTAAATGAAGCACGACGTTTTACAAGTATATGCCTCAATTTGACCATCCTCAGAAGAGAACAAGGTAATATCACCTCTCCTCCTAATCCTCTTACCACAAAAGTTTCTAGATTCCGAAGTTTAGCTATAAAAGAAGGAATTGAATTTGCATCAGTTTGAACAGCTAAGTACCTCAAATGAATAAGACTCTGTATTTCACTGGGAAAAGTACCACCAACGTTGAACGATTCCAAATCCAACACTTTAACAAGTTTGAAGCTTTCAAATATGAACGAGATATCACGTGGCCATAACAGGTTATCCGGATCTACAACTTTGAATTGTAAAGACCGGACATTTGAGTGACATGGACGCCACAAATCAATCTCATCCTGGTAAGAATGGATGAACAACCGGTAGTCCTCAGGCTTTTCAGGAAGCATATCCACTCCCCTGAATAAATAAAAACATGACAATGAGAGTTGGTATAAGCATATCAAAACAACAAGTGCGGTCTGGGGGAGGGTAGAATGTACGCAAACCTTACCACTACCTTGTGGAGGTAGAGAGGCTGTTTCCGAAGGACCCTTGGCAGTTGGTATCAGCATAATAAAATGATATCAATATAATTTTCAGTACCTATTGATTTGGTTAAGGAAATTTTCTTGCTTGGACTTTTCCAAGCAGAAATTGTGCAAGAGATCATGAATACGACACCTTTTCACCTTGCTATTCGGTCTCCTCTCCATGGCCATTACTATATTTCTACTAATAAGATCTTCAAAAAAGTATTGTGTGACATCTTCTCTGGTTTTTTCCTTGTTCTCTTGTACAAATCCTTCAGCTTGCCACAACCAAAACAATTTGGAGACATGAATATCCTTGCCCTTTAAAAATCCTCCAAAGTAGAGAAAACAAGGTTTCAGATGGTGTGGTAAATTCTTATAACTGAATTCAATCAAAGACATGCTCTCTACCAAGCTACCACCGTTACGTGAACCTAGACTTTCCTCTACCTTTTTCCACGAATCTTCGTTCTTCTTTTCCTCTTTCAGAACACCAGCAACTAACACAATGAAGAGAGGCAACCCTCCACAACTTTTTGCTATTCGAAATCCCACATCATCAATGTCAGGTGGACAGCTATCCCCTTGAAACACCTCTTCCTGTAATAATGTCCAACTCTCATCATCACTGAATAAACGAAGATGATGGGGATTGCTTTCACATTTAGCATAATTGGCAATGTCAGTAAGACGAGTTGTTAGGATAATTCTACTCCCACTATGAGCATCTTTAAAGCACATACATAAATAGTCCCATGCTGTTTTATCCCACAGATCATCAATGAGAATCAAGAATCTCTTGGTTAACAAAACTTGACGCAGCTCATTAGCTAATTCACCGTCTTCTTTTTCAGTGCGATCAGCAGGCTGAAGAACATAATTCAAGATGGTAAGCAGCAATTCCTTCCATGAATATACTTGAGTCACACGACACTTAGCGTGAACATCAAAGTGAGGGGTAGCTATGAGATCATTGTAAATCTTCTCTGCAAGAGTGGTCTTCCCGATCCCAGCCATACCTACTATCGAGATAACATCCAGATGAGGAGATCTTCTAAGTATCTGGTTCTTTATTTTGTCCATTGCCACCTGAAAACCCTCCATTTCTTCATTTGTTCTTAGAGTATTACCTGATAAAGATGGTCCAAGACTCACAGAGGTATTTACAACTTTATGCACCTTCACGTCTATCTTCTTTCTTCCACAAGTCTCACTAACAACATGATTTTCAAGCTTAATGTTATCAACAACTTCAGAAATCCAAAGAACTTTGTACCAGAGTGGATGAGAACTGGACAAGCACGAGTCGATGACATACTCTGCCTTGAATGCCATTTCAGTAACACTTGTTATTACAAGACCATAACCTTCATCGTGCTCATCTAAGTTTTCTGAGAAATGATTTATCAATGATCTGAGACACAATAAGCTCTCCTTGACTGATTCAATCTGATGCTTTAAATTGATAACCGAACCAATCTTAGAATGCAGCAGCTCCTCCAATTTTCCCAAGAAACAATTGAGAAATCCTAATCCATCTGTCTTGGGAAAACTATAGCCTAATGAGTGTGGAACTTTAAGACAGATCATTTTGATATCTGCCTCAATATGCTTGAGCAATTGCTTGACATCAGAGAGATATAACATGTAATACCAGGCGGGTTTATAACCCTTGACATGGAAGAGACATACATAATTTATATCTTGAACACGTCTCACGAGGTCTTTGAGTTCTTGATGCATATCACGGTACTGTACGATATCTGCAATAAAAGATCCCAAGTACTCTGATTTGTCTTTGACTGCTAGGATCTGATTCTTCAGAAAAGAGATTGAGCAATCATCATAGCTGAACAGCCTGTCTAGGCGGTTCGATAAAAAATTGATAAGGCCTTCTCCACCTGTCATGTTGCAAGGTGATGCATCCAGAAGTTGAAAGAATATTTTTCTGAACTCTACCTTGACAGTCTCAATCTCTTGTAGCAGATCAGATAATGGAAGCCTCATTTGCTGAGTGCTGAACCCGTCCACGGAACTCCCATAACAAGAACCACTGATCTGTCCTAACTTGTGGGAAGTCACTTCAGCATGCATTAAGAGATCATGCAATTCGTTAAGTTCTGTGTGTTGCGTGAGAACATTCATGAGAAAAGCTCTAAGGAAAATAAGCTCTTCATGAACATTTTCAATCTGATCCAGAATTTCAGCTTCCAAAGTGACTTTCTGCTGTTGTAGAATCATCAAGCTTGCTTCAGACTTGATAAGATCGAAAGCAATCGTCAAAAACTGAATAATAAGATTGCCCTTCCTACTTTTGTTGCTATCCACAGCCTCCTTATAAATTGAA
>JAJOOE010010319.1:0-28576 GCA_036250405.1 Solanum raphanifolium
TATTTTTATCAGTTAAGTTGTCTATGTCTTTGCATGGCATTGAGTTATTCTGTTGAGTCAGGTTTCCGCTGAGTTAAGAAAGCCAGGCCAAGGGTTCGCTTGGGGCCAGCAATGGTCTCTGAGTGCCGGTCCCGCCCAGGGTGTAGGCTCGAGGCGTGACAGTTGCGACTTTTATGAAGAATTGTGACTTCAATTAAAAGTTACGACTTTTATGAAGAGTTGTGCCTTTTATAATTATATGGAGTATAAAACTACAAAAGTTTTTTCTTTTTTATTCTCCAAACAGAATAAAACATATTCTTAGATTATCACATAGATATACTTTTCTTTTCAAATATCCTTCCAACTAAAACATTTTGACATAGTATCTTATCTAACCAAAATATGCATATCTCATCCTGCAAACTAAAGAATTTTAAAGACAACACTATTTGCTAAGAAAAAATCATTCAAAAAACATATGGTTTGCAGATCTTCTCCAAAGACAGACGATATTTATCATGTAAACTTTTAGAAACTATTTTCTTCCTTATATAAATAATAAAAAGGTTACCTGGTGTAATCTTTAACCAGAATACCACCAATTCTTCTGGTACATTATCAATTCGACCTTGCTAAACATAGCACCAAATTCTAGAAAAGTAGTGCAGTAATCTTGTACTTCCATATGATCAGTTTCTCTTAGTTAGTATAATACAAAATATACCAGCAATATATTAATTTCCTTAAGATACTTAGTGTAAAAACTTTGAAAAATTTGGTAAGAAACAACAAAGTTTAAAGAGTATTTTCCAAACTAGAAAATTAAATCAGTAGAGAAAATAGAATCAGAAACAAATTAGAAATAATATATGAAATACTTTTATCAAAGAAGAAATCAAGCCACTGAATGCAAAGTATGTCCTTAAGGAAATTATTTCCCTCAACTACCCTAGATTAATTGAAAATATCCTCTCATGATAGAACAATCTTACTCACCGGTGCATCGATACCTATACCCATAGTATCAGCGAACCACTCAACGGTAGTAGTGTACACTTTGAATGATAATATTTTGTAGTAGAAGAAGTCCAGAAAATTGATTAGTATAAAATGAGAGGAAATCTCTCTATTTATAGACAACAAAGGGTAGTATGAATAAATATTTATTATGCCTTATCGGAAAGGTCACAACCCTTGAAAAGTTACAACCCTTCTAAAAGGTCACAACCTTTCATAAAAGTCACAACTCTAAATAAAAGTCGCAACTTTTAATTGAAGTCACAATTCTTCATAAAAGTCGCAACTCTTCACTTTCCATTCAAACCTTTTGAAACACAACAAACATATTGTTAAGGGGTAGGGAGACTTTGTAGACACAAAGCACACTATACATTACTTTATATGTTTTTCTATAATTGAGTCATTTTTATTATTTGTATTTGTTTAACCACACATTGATTGTAGTTAATTAATTGAAGGTCTCCTGATTAACGATACCATTATATTTTGTTGTTCTTGAGGAGATTGTGAGATTAACTTTTAGTTGGGCAACATCACTTCAGATCATTAAGATATTAATGATTGAAATTTTATAGTGAATGTTAAAATAACAAAACTTTGACGCTATCTAAGTGAATAAATTAATTGGTTAGGTAATAAGGTTCATTCTAGAGAAAACATTAAAAAATTACTATATTTGACGTAATAAATGATCCATTTTTTAAAATATTATCGATTTACCATTTTTGTTCCTACTCATCAAATTAAATAAAATAAAATTCAAAATTTACCCTCTGAGGTCCTGGCTCCTACTCATCAAATTAAATATTTGGGGAAAATATCACTAAAATTAAAATTCAAAATTTATCTTCTTGACTCCTACTCATCAAATTAAATTAAATAAAATCCCAAATTTACTCTCCTATAGTCCTACTCATAAAATTAAATGCTTAAGAAAATAAAGGAACTAAAAGTCAAAATTTACTTTCTTGGCTCCTACTCATCAAAGTGAATGAAAAAATATTTCAATTTTACTTTTTTAGATCCTACTCATCAAATTAAATGCTTAAGAAAATATCTCAAGAACTAAAATTTGAAATTTTTCCTTTTGACTCCTACTCATCAAATTAAATCAAATAAAGCTTAAAATTTATCCTTGTGACTCCTACTCATCAAATTAAATCAAGTAAAATGTTGTAAACAATTCAGAGAAATTACTAATCCTCCTGGATCCTATTTATCAAGACATAATGTATTACCATAATCTTGACAATTTTCCTATATATACAAATTTCTTCACTCTCCCTTTGCTTCCAATCCTCTTTCATTTGCATTCTCAAACAACCCAAGTTATCAACTTCACTATAAGTTTCTTCGTCAACTCTCTGTATTATTTTTTTTGTATAGAAATCAAAGTCAAGTTCTTTTTTGTTTTCATCAATCAAAGAGTGATTATTTCTCTTTTTTTTGTTTGTGGGGTTCTTTAATCTTATGGTTTGAGGTTTGATTTTTGTATAATTTTTTATCTTTATGATGAATGATTTATCTTTTTTCATTCTAGAATAGTGATGCACTGCACCAAAGAAGAGCCCACAAAAGGCTAGAGGCATTGCTGAAGAGATGATGGAGAAGGATGATGTTCCTGAACAATCCTTTGAACTAGACCCTGCCTCCTTACCTACTTACCAATTAGGCGTTTCTGCTTCATCCATCTACCAAAGAGCGACAACTAATTTCATAAACTCTGTGAATTCTGCTGAAAATTGGGTTGCATCAGTACCTAATCAGGTTCCTGAACCTGAGTTTTATAAATTTACTGATGAGAGATCACCAGAGAAGTTTCAAATTGGTCAATGTTGGGCGATATACAGCGATGAAGATGCCTTGCCACGGTACTATGGACAAATAAAAAAGATAGATCTTCTTCCTGAGTTTGTGTTGCATGTGGCATGGTTTTATGCGTGTCCACTCCCTAAAAGTACAATAAGGTGGCATGATAAAACAATGCCAATTGGTTGTGGACTGTTTTAAATTTCGAAATTGTAAACTCAACAAATATACTATCACCAACAACTTTTTACATGTAGTAGCTGCAGAACCTTTGAAGAAGGGTGTATATAAGATCTTCCCCAGAACAGGTGAAGTTTGGGCAGTATAAAAAACTAGAGTGCTCAGCTGATGAAAGGTAATAATCTAGAAGATTTCGAATACGAGATTGTTGAAATAGTGGATGTTTTCGATGATTATGTAGATGTGAAGTTCTTAGTGTTGGTAAAAGGCTTCAAGTCTTTCTACATGGCTCGAGTGGAAGAAGAAAAGGCTGACAAAGTAGTGAAAATAAATGTATCGGAGCATCTCAGGTTCTCTCATCAAATTCCTACTTTTTGGCTGAAAGAAAAGAGAGGTGGTAGCTTGCGAGGTTTCTGGGAGCTTGATCCAGCAGGAATGCCTCTGTATTTACTGTGTACTGATTGAAGCATCAAACATTTCTTTTCTTTATCATAGACCAAAATGAGTTTTTATGGATTTCTAAAACTCAATTATGTCTCAAAAGAAATTGAGATTTCAAATATATTATTCATAATGTTTTTTAAGGAGAGTTTAAAAAGTTTAGATTTTTAATACAATCCATATTTGCTTATACTTCTCTTATTAATTATTGTGAGTTGGTAATGCAATCATTACAAAGTACTATGTCACATCCTACCAAGGGAATAAAGTGGGGTATGTCCTGCATCTTCCAAGAAAATCCTTGGAAATGTGAAGTGCACATGACATAGTTTCTATCCGACTCTGTCACTCTTACAGGAGGACAATAGCTCACTTTATGACCAGTCTCTTTAACAGCACTCCTATCAATGAAGTTGTATGTGATTCCAAATTCTACGAGTATGGCCAGATTCCTATTCTTCACGATTCCTTTGACTAAAATAGTGTTTACCCTGTATGGTTGCCTGCAAGTGCACTTAGACAACCAACTTCTTGCATCTATTGTTCTATCTCACCTTCAATTATTATATTGTGAGTGATATCTTCAACCTCTGCATTAGCTTCTTCTACTACCTGATTAGGTTCAAGTTATCCTATTAGACAGTTTCGTTGTTTCCTCTTGCATTAATGGCCAAGTCCATACTTATCACCACATCTAAAACACAAGTGATTGTTCTTCATGTATTCATAACCTCAGGGCTCAACCTGTAAGTAGTAGGCCTAGTTTCCATCATACTAGTCCTCTTAACAACATCTGCATTTCCAATAGGGTTGAAGGTGTTTTTGCTCTTCTTAAGGGCAGTCTCATTATCCTTCTCTAGCATTCTTTCTTACTCAATGTCAAACCTAAGAGAGGTGAGCTTAAACATCATTACAACAAACCTTATCTCTTCTTTTAGGTCCCCAATAAAACTGGAAACAAAATAAGACTCAACAAGAGTTGGATTTCTTACCAACATTTCAGTTTTAAGATCTTCAAATTTGTCAAGAAACATATCCAAAGATTCAGTCTGTTCGAGCCTATTAAACTCCTCCACTATATCATCTAAGTGTTCCACACCAAATCTATCACACAGATCCTCTATGAATACGGACCAAGTCAAACACCCCTACTCCTAATGAATGATACCATGCCTTATCTAAGCCATTCAAATAAAGATCATCAGACTCTACTTTTTCGTTCCCAACCATTCTATATAGGTTAAAATATCTCTCACATTTTTGAAGCCATAACTTAGGCAGAGGAATGGGAACCATCTAGAGCCTGTTCTGTCCATTATACCGAGCTGGAACAGAAAGGATGCCATCTCCTTGTTGTTGGTCACCTGCATCTCGAGGAGGTACCCTTTCAAGATTATTCAACCTATCAAGTATCAACTCAAGCGTACCCTAAATCCCGATTGGTGTATTATAACTTCTTGTTGATTCTGCAAGAGCTCATCAAGTACTTCATCATACCTTGCAAGCCTGTCATCTACCACTCTAGATCTAGTTCCTTCCGCCATAGCTACAATTCACAAGTCATAAGGATCAAATCACTGATACCAAATGTTAGGATCTGTGTGAGTTCAGACTCAATTTCTATGGAATGAAAAACAAATTATTAATCAAACCAAACAACTCAGTATTTTGGGGCAATATTCTGGTATTATAATAAGCAAATAACAACTTACTTTGTCAAAACATGTGTTGCTTTTTAATAATATAATAATTACAAGAGAGGGGGACATAAGGCTTAACACCTCTTCTCATGTAATACAAAAAATGGAAACAGCTACGCTAGGCTAATCTATATATCTAGGATTTTCCATCTAGGAAGGCTTCTTCTTCAGTTAGAGATTCTATTGAAGTTGAGGCCTCCCCATTAGTCCTTCATTGTGGTTCATTGTAATGCTCCAAATATCCAAAATATGATCAAGCCATTCGTTAAATGCATATAGACTCCAAATTCGATTATTTCTAATATTGGATATATTGAAAATAATTCATTAATATGGGAAGGTATTTTGATGTGAATTAAGGTTATAACGAACTCCTAGAGTATTAAGATTTTGTGGCCTTATACCAAGAAAATTAAAGATTGTGAAGCCTTTGTCCCCAATTAGCATCCAGTCTACTGAATTTCTTGGATATAGTTGCATGTACATTAAATAAGATTTGAGTAGTAATTCTGAAAAGAGATGTATTTCAGTTATCATACCTTTTCGCATTTCTTCTTTCAAAATTTCCCAGAGGGTGAAACAAGGAATGAGATG
Source organism: Solanum raphanifolium (assembly GCA_036250405.1). NCBI lineage: Eukaryota > Viridiplantae > Streptophyta > Magnoliopsida > Solanales > Solanaceae > Solanum > Solanum raphanifolium. Next base: position 5,727 of record JAJOOE010010319.1, read on the forward strand.
GAGCAACAACTTGTGTACTTTAATTTTTTTGCAGTAGACTGCCACAATAGTCCAAAGTGCCCTGGACAATGTTGGAATTTTGAACTATTCCAAGAGGGCTAGCCATCTGATTCCAAACTTTCCTTGCTAAATCACTAGTGGTGAACACTTGGTCTAGTGTCTCTAGTTGAGAGATAGTGCAACAAGTACATCTAGTATCCACATGAATACCAAATATCATAATGATATTATTGATAGGAAGTTTCCTTTTAATGACTCTCCACATGAAGAAAGATATCTTAAAAGGAATTCCTTTTCCCCAAATTTGATTAAAAATGGGATTTTTCTATTTTCTCTGTCGAAGAAAATCCCAAGCAGAAGAGCAAGAAAAATTTCCATCAGTAGTAGGAGTCCAAATGCAATGATCTTTCTCCTCCATATTTCCAATGTCCACTTGAATCACCTGTCAAACTAGTTGATCAAAAAGAATGTGTCTGAGAGCGTCTTGACCCCAGAAGAAATTGGAGAAATAATCTTCAATTTGAGAAAGGATAGTCTCCGGGGGGGTTCAATTTGAATTTTGAATTTTAGTTAGGTTATTTGAATTGTTGAGATATTTTAGGTTGTTTTAAATTTAAACTTATGCAGATTATGTTTTTTGATTGCTATATAAAGCCCCTCAATGCTTAAGAAAATTAATGAAATAAATTGAAAGCTATTGAAAGTCATTTCAATCTATTGAGAGACATCAATCCTTTTGTGCAGGCCCATTTTTTTTAAAACACCAACAGTGGTATCCTGAGCTTTATTAATCTTATGGAATCTGTGAAATCTTCTAAAGAACTACCATACTACTTTTAACCAGCAAGGGCTATTTTCCAATATTTTTAATGCCTCAGGGCTATCCATTTTAACCCGTCAGGGCTACTATGTTCAACCCGTGCTTTTTTTTTTCAACACACGAGCTTTTCTAATCCAATTTTTAACCAAAAATAATGGCAAACAACAATCTCTCTTTGAATGCCCAAAAACTTTTACGGGCGAAAACTATCAAATTTAGTTTATGAGAATAAAACCATATTTTGAAACCTGTGTGATATGTGATGTTGTGAAGGAAGAAAAATCTTTACAACAATATTTTGCAAATCCTATAAAAGTTCATATTAAAAACTTTCAAATAAATTTCTACACAAGACAATGTCATGGAAGGTCTTCAACACCAATAATAAATAAACGAGGAGACAAAGGATCACCCTTTGTCACATTAACATTGGTAGGATTAACCTCTGAACTTATCACTTTGGCAGTAGAAATTTTGTCAACTTTTGGTACTTAAACTTCTATGTTAGGCCTTGTTCAAACGAACTTGCCAATAATCATGTATCGACACTCCTCAGCTAGTAGTCAGTCGATTTGAAGATTACAATATGCATATAATTGCAAGTCATGATTCGTGCTTTGACATTTGGGTATCCAAATTTTGATGTCCTAGGATCTGGCTACTATGGAGAAGTGATTGTAAAAGCAAAGTCTAGTTTTGATTCAATTCTTTCCTTGGGGTGGTTCACAGGTACCTTAGCATGTTAGCTTATAAAAGAAGCCAAATTATGTCCGTACTACACTTCTAATAACTTAAATATAACAGTCGGGTCTCTGCTTATTTTGGGCGATTGATGCCCACGCACCACCTCATGGCCTAGCCAGATGGTCCCTCCACAGCGTGTTTGATAGCAAATAACAACTATTACAAGGAATCAAATGACCTAAATGACTAGACACTTTTGGGACATTTTCTTATATTAAGATAAACAGCGACCACTACAACTAATAGAAATAAATTGGACTAATACACTATTAAGCTCCCATGTAGAAATGGAACTTGTAGCAAGAAAGAAGGGGAGAATAGAATTAGTGAGAGTTGGAGAAGAAGAAGAGAAAGAAGGGAGAGAGAATCAGAGGAAGAGGTGAGGAAGTTACCAATGAATTCATGCTCTTCTCTGTCCTGTCAGATGCGGTTATAACAACATTACAACAATAACTCTTCTGATGTACGATCCTGTCCCTAGCAGCTCATTAATATAAAACCAATATCAGCCATAGAAGCCAAGTTAGTTGTTTATTTCCTACTCCCTTGAATTCGATTACGAACCCCCAATTCCACATAATTCTTCTTTTATTCCAGTTCATGAAAAATTATGGGTAGATGGTACATATTTCATATTTAACTACACATAAGGAAATGGAGGGTAGGTGGTTGCATGGTGGACGATAAAGTGTTAAGGGAGTTCCACCTGTAGGAAATTTAGAAGGAGAATATATCTTTAGAGAATGCTCAAGTTTTATATAGGATACTTAAGGCCCCTTGAGATGATTAGAATCATCAATTGCATCTCTATTTGTAGTAGTAAAGTGTAAAACCAAAGGTCTTGCACAAATAACTAGATACATGTATAACAACTAACTAGATACATGCATTACAAACTCCTAAAGGACTCCTTGAAAAACTAAGAGACAATTTTGGAAGACTAAACATTAATGTGGATGCATTAATTCCAACACTCCCCCTTAATGCATTTGCTTGACAACTCCAATGCTTTCTCGAAGATAGCAAAAAATTTCTCTAGGAAGTGCTTTGGTGAAGATGTCAACAAGTTGTTCTCCTGTAAGGAAATAATGCAATTGAATTTCGCCTTTCTCTTGTGCTTCTCGGCTAAAATGATACTTGATGGAAATATGCTTTGATCTTTCATGGTTGACTGGATTCTTGGCAATTGCAATTGCTGATTTGTCATCACAATACAGAACAGTCCCTCTTTTTATTGTTTTTCACCTATGTCTTCAAATATTCTCCTAAGCCAAATAACTTGAAAAGTAGCCTTAGCTTCTGAGACATATTCTGCTTCGGCAGTGGATTGAGCAGCAACACTTTGTTTTTTTGATAACCAAGAACAAATACTTGATCCAAATAAGAAAGCATAACCAGAAGTACTCATGTCATCTATAGTTCCAGCCCAATCACTATTAGAATAATCAATTAACTTCAAATCTCCACCAAATTTGTACATTATCCCATAATCCATTGTTCTTTGCAAGTAGCGTAGAACACGCTTTGCAGCTCCAAAATACACTTGGTTTGGTTCTTGCATGAATCTGGATAATAAACTAGCAGCAAACATAATGTCAGGTCTTGTTGAACTAAGATATAGCAGGCTTCCAATCAAGCTCCTATAAAGTGAGCTATTAGCTTTATTTTCTCCATCATCTCTTTTGAACTTCTCATTTGCTGCTAATGGTATGGGCACAGAACTGCAACCTATCATTTTGAATTTTTGAAGAATACTTTTAGTATACTTCTTTTGAGAAATAAAAATTCATTCTTTCACTTGAGAAACTTCGATACTCAAGAAATAATTTAGCAACCCAAGATCACTCATTTCATAGGCTTGCATCATGTCTTGCTTGAATTTTTGTATCATATTCACATCATTCCCTGTAAAGAGCAGATCAGCCACATTGAGACAAACAATGATAATGCTACCATGCTCTTTCTTCACATACAAAGTGGCTTCGCTTTTACTTCTCAGAAAATTATTTTTCAGAAAGTATGTATCAATTTCATTGTACAAGGCTCTTGGAGCTTGCTTCAGCCCATAAAGAGCTTTTTTTTTAGCCTGTACACCTTCTCTTCTCCCCCTTGAACAAAAAATCCTTGAGGTTGCTCAACATAAGTCTCTTCATCAAGTTTTTCATTAAGAAATGTATATTTAACATCAAGTTGAAATATCTTCCATTTCTTTTGTGCAGCAACAACAATTACGGTTCTAACTCAAGACGAGCAATTAGAGAGAAAGCTTCATAAAAATCAATACCTGGTTTGCGTGAAGCCTCTAGCAACCAACCTTGATTTGTGCTTTTGGATATCTCCTTCCAGATTGAGTTTGATTTTGTAAATCCATTTTAGACTTACAACTTCTCTTTCTTTGGGTATAGCCACAAGCTTCCAAGTATTATTTTTTCAATCATCCGAATTTCTTCTGCGATGGATTTCTTCCAAATATCATGATTTATTGCCTCCTCATAATTTTCTGGCTCAACACCGACAAAGTTACATCTCCGATAAATGTCACTCAACATTTTTGTTCCTCTTGGAGGCGGTTCTTCATCATTTGAATCTCGAATTTCTCCCCCTTGAGGGACAGCTTCCTCTTCCTCATCCTCATCTTGATTTGACACATCTAAGGATATGATAGAAGTATTCTATATCCTTTTATCCTTCCAATTCCATGCTCTTTTTTCATAAAAAATGACATCTCTACTAACAACAAGTTTGTTAGTTTTGACATCGAAAAGCCTATTGCCTTTTGTCACGTCACTATAACCAAGAAATATACATTTTTGACTTTTTTTCATCCAATTTTGTTCTTTTCTCAGCAGGAATATGAGCATAACAAATACACCCGAAAATTTTAAAATGACTTACAGAAGGTTTCATTCCACTCAAAGCTTGAACTGGTGCCTTGTCCTTCAATGACTTTATCGGGCACCTGTTGAGGATGTGCACCGCTGTATCTACTTCTTCTGCCCAAAAATATTTTGGTAGCCCTTTCTCATTCATCATAGTTCTGGCCATTTCAACAATTGTTCTATTTCTTCTTCCAGATACACCATTTTGTTGAGGAGTGTACCCTACTGTAAGTTACTTCTGAATGCCTTCATTTTTGTAGTATTCTTCAAATTCTCGAGTTGTGTATGCACCTCCTCTATCACTACGAATGGTTTTGATGCTGCAACCTTTTTTGCTTCTCAACAAGGGCCTTAAATTTTGAATGTAGCAAATGCTTCTGACTTTTCTTTCAAGAAATAAACCCAAGTCATTCTTGAAAAGTCATCAATAAAGATTAGAAAGTACCTTTGACTTCCAAGAGATGGAGTCTTCATTGGTCCGGAAATGTCAGTATGGATTAGTTCCAAAAGTACACTTGCTCTCCAAGACGTCCCTTTTGGAAAAGACTTTCTATGTTGCTTTCCCATTATACAACTTTCACATGGATCCAGCTTAGTGTGTATCTCAGGAAGGCCTTGCACCATGTCTTTTTGCTTGAGAAGCTTCAAACTATGAAAATTCAAGTGACAAAATATTTTGTTCCAAACCCATGAATCATCTACGACTTCATTTTTGAATGCATTGTAATGAAATTGTAAAGAAAAATTTCATTTTATCATCTATACTTCAAAAATGACGTCATTTGGTTCAATTTTTATCATAAATCTTGAAATAATTATCTCTAAACACAAGCTAATAACCATTTTTTATGAGTTGACCAATACTAAGCAAATTCTTTTCCAAGTCAGGAACATAAAGAACATCATGAATTTGCTTACCGCTCCCTTTTATGTTGATCGAAATGGTACCTTTACCTTTTGCATCAACTACGGCTCCATTCCCCATTCTCACTTTAGTAGTGATGCTACTATTAATTGAGAAGAAAGTATTTTCATCTCCAATCATGTCATTGCTACAGCCGCTATCAACATATCATTCATTACTTTTTGCTGAAGCATCAGATTGAGAAGCAAAGAAAAGGTTTTCTTCCCTTTCTTCCTCCTATTTTTCACAAAAAATTGCTTGTTCCCGTTGCCTGTGCTAGCAATCCTTCTCAATGTGGCAAAACTTTTTACAAAAATTACCTTGGGGCTTGCCTTTGTGCCAACATTTTTCTGCATTGTGATTAGTCCTTTTGCAAATTGTACAAACACGACTACTACTTTTCTCACCTTTTTCTTCAACCTTCTTAGAAGAATAATCACAATCCTGCTTCTTTTTTGGATTGTAATTCTTCTTTTGTTGATTTTTTGAGAAATTTTGAGAATTCTCATTGGTTCTAGACTGGAAAGCCGTCTCTTTGGGTTGATCTTCACGAAAAATCTTCGATTCTCGTTTGCACGAAATGATCCAACTAGCTCTTTGATGGAAAGTTTAGAAAGATCTTTCGTTTCCTCACTGATAGCAACCATATACTCATATTTCTCTGTGACACTAATTAGAATCTTCTCCATAACTTATTGGTCAGAAATTGTGTCACAGTGATTTCTCATTTCATTTACAATATTTATGACTCTTGTGCAATATTCATCTATTTTTTTAGATTCTATCATCTTCAAATTTTGAAACTCTCTTCTAAGAGTTTGAAGATTTATAGTTCTTACCTTTTCGTCACCATACACCTCAATTTCAAGAGACTCCCAAGCTTGTGTTGCAGTCTCACAATTTTACTTTTTGCAAAATATGCTCTTGAGACTCCCATTTGGATTTTGCTCAAGACTTTCGCATCTTGACGATACTTAGCCTCAAGATTTTTCATCTCTGCTACTGTAAGTTCACCATCATTTTCTAGCTCTTCAAAGCCATTTGCAACAATAGTTCACAAACCTTCAGCTTTCAAATGTGCTCTCATTCTTATCTTCCAATATTCAAAATCAACTCCATAAAAAAATGGAGTAAGAATAACTGAAGAATCAACACCTTCATTTGTTTTGGATGTCATATATTTTTTCTTCACCTAACCCCAGATTAAGAATGAAAACCTGCTCTGATACCAATTTGTAGGAAATATAGAAGGAGGATATATCTTTAGAGAATGCTCAAGTTTTATATAGGAGACTTAAGGCCACTTGAGATGATTAGAATCATCAATTACATCTCTATTTATAGTTGTAAAGTGTAAAACCAAAGATCTTGCACAAATAACTAGATGCATGTATGACAATTAACTAGATGCATGTATTACAAACTCCTAAAGGACTTCTTGAAAAATTAAGAGACAATTATGGAAGACTAAACATTAATGTAGATGCGTTAAATCCAACACCACCACTCCTTTGGGGAGCAATTGAATAGTTATAGAGCAAAAAGGTAAAAGAATTTATAGCTTATTAAGAGGCTATATTCAAGAGGTAGTATAGGACTTCTTAGATTATCACATAGATATGTTTTTCTTTTCAAATATCCTTCCAACTAAAACATTTTGACATAGTATCTTATCAAACCAAAATATGCATATCTGCAAACTAAAGAATTTTAAAGATAACACTATTTGCTACGAAAGATTCATTTAAAAAATATATAGTTTGCAAATCTTTTCCAAAGACATACAATATTTATCATGTAAATTTTTAGAAACTATTTTCCTCCATATATACATAATAAAAAAGGTTACCTGGTGTAATCTATAACCAGAATACCACCAATTCTTCTGGTACATTATCACTTCTTCCTTTCTAAACAGGGCACCAAATTCTAGAAAAGTAGTGCAATAATCTTGTACTTCCATGATCAGTTTCTCTCAATTAGTAGAATAAAAAATATACCAGCAGTATATTAATTTCCTTAAGATACTTAGTGTAAAAACTCTAAAGAACTTGGTAAGAAACAACAAAGTTTAAAAAGTATTTTCCAAACTAGAAAATTAAATCAGTAGAGAAAACAGAATCAGAAACAGATTTGAAATAATATATGAAATATTTTTATCTAAGAAGAAATCGAGCCCACTGAATGCAAAGTATGTCTGTAAGGAAATTATTCCCCTCAAGTACCCGAGGTTAATTGAAAATATCCTCTCATGATAGAATGATCTTACTCACCGGTGCATAGATATCTATACCCATAGTTTAAGCGAACCACTCAACGGTAGTAGAGTACACTTAGAATGCTAAATTTTGTAGTAGAAGAAGTCTAGAAAACTGGTTGTTATAAATGACAGGAAATCTCTCTATTTATAAACAACAAAGGGTAGTATGAATAAATTTTTATTGTGCCTTATTGGAAAGGTCACAACCCTTGAAAAGTTAAAACCCTTCAGAAAGGTCACAACCTTTCATAAAAGTCACAACTCTTCATAAAAGTCGCAATTCTTCATAAAAGTCGCAATTCTTCACTTTTCATTCAAACCTTTTAAAACCCAACACACATATTGTTAAGGGGTAGGGGGACTTTGTAGAGACAAAGCAAACTGTACATTACTTTATATGTTTTTTCTATAATTGAGTCATTTTTATTATTTGTATTTGTTTAACTATACATTGATTGTAATTAATTAATTGAAGGTCTCCTGATTAACGATGCCAATATTTTTTGTTGTTCTTGAGGAGATTGTGAGATTAAATTTTAGTTGAGAAACATCAGTTCAAAGCATAAAGATATTAATGATTGAAATTTTATAGTGAAGGTTAAAATGACAAAACTTTGACGCAATCTAAGTGAATAAATTAATTGGTTAGGTAATAAGGTTCATTCAAGAGAAAACATTAAAAAATTACTATATTTGATGTAAGAAATAATCCATTTTTTAAAAGATTATTGATTCACCATTTTTGTTTCTACTCATCAAATTAAATAAAATAAAATTCAAAATTTACTCTCCGAGGTCCTGGCTCCTTCTCATCAAATTAAATATTTGGGAAAATATCACTAAAATTAAAATTTCAAATTTTAAATTCTTGACTCCTACTCATCAAAGAAAATGAAATAATATTTCAATTCTACTTTCTTAGCTCCTACTCCTCAAGTTAAATGCTTAAGAAAATATCACAAGAACTAAAATTTGAAATTTTTCCTTTTGACTCCTACTCATCAAATTAAATCAAATAAAGCTTAAAATTTATCCTCGTGACTCCTACTCATCAAATTAAATCAAGTAAAATGTTGTAAACAATTAATAGAAATTACTAATCCTCTAGGATCCTACTCATCAAGACATAATGTATTACTATAATCTTGACAATTTTCCTATATATACAAATTTCTTCACTCACCCTTTGCTTCCAATCCTCTTTCATTTGCATTCTCAAACAACCCAAGTTATCAGCTTCACTGTAAGTTTCTTCGTCAACTCTCTATATTTTTTTGTATAGAAATCAAAGTCAAGTTCTTTTTTTTTTCATCAATCAAAGAGTGATCGTTTATCTTCTTTTTTTTTGTGGGGTTCTTTAATCTTATGGTTTTAGGTTTGATTTTTGTATAAATTTTTTATCTTTATGATGAATGATTTGTCTTTTTTCATTCTAGACTAGTGATGCACTGCAACAAAGAAGAGGCCACCAAGGCTAGAGGCATTGCTGAAGAGATGATGGAGAAAGTTGATGTTCCTGAAGGATCCTTTGAACTAGACCATGCCTCCATACCTACTTACCATTTAGGCGTTTCTACTTCATCCATATACCAAAGAGCGACAACTAATTTCATGGACTTTGTGAATTCTCCTGAACCTGAGTTTTACAAATTTGCTGATGAGAGATCACCTGAGAAGTTTCAAACTGGTCAATATTGGGCGATATACATCAATGAAGATTCCTTGCCTCGATACTATGGGAAGATAAAGAAGATAGATCTTCTCCCTGAGTTTGTGTTGCATGTGGCATGGTTTTATGCGTGTCCTCTCCCTAAAAGTACAATACGGTGGCATGATAAAACAATGCCAATTGGTTGTGGTCTGTTTAAGTTTCGAAATAGTAAGCTGAACAAATATACTGTAATCAACAACTTTTCACATGTAGTAGCTGCAATACCTTTGAAGATGGGTGTATCCAAGATCTTCCCCAGAACAGGTGAAGTTTGTGCAGTATACAAAAATTGGAGTGCTCAGCTGATGAAAGGTAATAATCTATAATATTTTGAATATCATATTGTTGAAATAGTGGATGCTTCCGATGATTATATAGATGTGAAGTTCTTAGCGTTGGTAAAAGGCTTCAAGTCTGTCTACATGGCTCGAGTGGAAGAAAAGAGGCTGACAAAGTAGTGAAAATATATGTATTGGAGCATCTCCGGTTCTCCCATCAAATTCCTACTTTTCGCCTAACAGAAGAGAGAGGTGGTAGCTTGCGAGGTTTCTGGGAGCTTGATCCAGCAGGAATGCCTCTGTATTTATTCTGTACTGATTGAAGCATCAAATTTTTCTTTTCTTTATCATAGACTAAACTGATTTTTTATGGATTTCTAAAACTCAATTATGTCTCAAAAGAAATTGAGATTTCAAATATATTATTCATAATGCTTTTTTAAGGAGAGTTTAAAAGGTTTAGATTTTTAATACAATCCATATTTGATTATTCTTCTCTTATTAATTATTGTGAATTGGTAATGTAATCATTACAAAATACTATGTCACATCCTCCCAAAGGAATAAAGTGGGGTCTGTCATGCATCTTCTAAGAAAACCCTTGGCAATGTGAAGTGCACATGACATAGTTTCTATCCGACTTTGTCAGTCTTACGGGAGGACAATAGCTCACTTTGTGACCAGTCTCTTTAACAACACTCTTATCAATGAAGTTGTAAATGATTACAAAGTCTATGAGTATGGATAGATGCCTATTCTTCACGGTTCCTTTAACCAAAATAGTGTTTACCCCTGTATGGTTTCCTGAGAGTGCACTTAGACACCCAACTTCTTTCATCTCTTGTTCTATCTCACCTTTAATTATTATATTGTGAGTGATATCTTCAACCTCTGCATTAGCTTCTTCTACTACCTGATTAGGTTCAAGTTCTCCTATTAGACAGTTTTTTGTTGTTTCCTCTTGCATTGATGGCCAAGTCCATACTTATCACCACATCTAAAACACAAGTGATTGTTCTTCATGTATTCATAAACCTCAGGGCTCAACCTGTTAGTAGTAGGCCTAGTTTCCGTCATACTAGTCCTCTTAACAATGTCTGCATTTCCAATAGGGTTGAAGGTGTTTTTGTTCTTCTTAAGGGCAGTCTCAATATCCTTCTCTTGCATTCTTGCTTACTCAATGTCAAACCTAAGAGAGGTGAGCTTAAACACCTTTACAACAAACCTTATCTCTTCTTTTAATCCCCCAATAAAACTGGAAACAAAATAAGACTCAACAAGAGTTGTATTTCTTACTAATATTTGAGTTTTAAGATCTTCAAATTTGTCCAGAAACATATCCAAAGATTCAGTCTATTCAAGCCTATTAAACTCCTCCACTATATCATCTAAGTGTTCCACAACAAATCTATCACATAAATCCTCTATGAATACGGACCAAGTCAAACACCCCTACTCCTAATGAATGATACAATTCCTTATCTAAACCATTCAAGTAAAGAGCATCAAACTCTACTTTTTCGTTCTCTGCCGTTCTATACATGTTAAAATATCTCTCACATTTTCGAAGCCATAACTTAGGAGGAGGAATGGGCACCATCTAGAGCCTGTTCTGTCGATTATGCCGAGCTGGAACAAAAAGGATGTCATCTCCTTGTTGATGGTCACCTGCATCCCAAGGAGGAAACCTTTCAAGATTATTCAACCCATCAAGTATCAACTAAAGCGTACCTTGAATCCCGATTGATGTATTATAAACTACTTGTTGATTCTGCAAGAGCTCATCTAGTACTTCATAATACATTGCAAGCCTATCCTCTACCACTCTAGATCTAGTTCCTTCCGTCATAGCTAAAACTCACAAGTCATAAGGATCAAATCAGTGATACGAAATGTCAGAATCTGTGTGAGTTCAGACTCAATTTCTATGGAATCAAAAACAAATTATTAATCAAACCAAACAACTCAGTATTTTGGGGCAATATTCTGGTATTATGATAAGCAAATACCAACTTTCTCTTTCAAAACATGTCTTGCTTATTAATAATATAATAATTACAAGAGAGGGGGACGTAAGGCCAACACCTCTTCACATGTAATACAAAAAATGGAAACAGGTACGCTAGGCTAAGCTATATATCTAGGAGTCTCCATCTAGGAAGGCTTCTTCTTCAGTTAGAGATTTTACTGAAATTGAGGCCTCCCCATTAGTCCTTCATGGTGGTTCATTGTAATGCTCCAAATATCCAAAATATGACCAAGCCATTCGTTAAATTCATATAGACTCCAAATTCGATGATTTCTAATATTGGATATATTGAAAATAATTCCTTAATATGGGAAGGTATTTTGATGTGAATTAAGTTTATAAGGAACTCCTAGAGTATTAAGATTTTGTGGCCTTATACCAAGAAAATTAAAGATCGTGAAGTCTTTGTCTCCAATTAGCATCCATTCTACTGAATTTCTTGGATATAGTTGCATGTACATTAAACAAGATTTGATTAGTAATTCTGAAAAGAGATGTGTTTTTGTTATCATACCTTTTTTTCATTTCTTGCTTTCCAAATTTCCCAGAGGATGAAACAAGGAATGAGATGGAGCAACAACTTGTGTACTTTATTTTTTTTGTAATGAGAGAGTCTTGACCCCAGAAGAAATTGTCTGAGAGGGATCTGTGAAATCTTCCAAAGAACTACCATACTACTTTTAACTCGCAAGGGCTATTTTCCAATATTTTTAATGCCTCAGGGCTATCCATTTTAACCCGTCAGGGCTACTATGTTCAACCCGTGCTTTCTTTTTTCAACACACGAGCTTTTCTAATCCAATTTTTAACCAAAAATAATGGCAAACAACAATCTCTCTTTGAATGCCCCAAAAACTTTTACGGGCGAAAACTATCAAATTTGGTCTGTGAGAATAAAACCATATTTTGAAACCGGTGTGATATGTGATGTTGTGAAGGAAGAAAAATATTTACAACAATATTTTGCAAATCTTACAAAAGTTCAGATTAAAAACTTTCAAATAAATTTCTACACTAGACAATGTCATGGAAGGTGTTTTTGAAGCACAAAATCAAAAGAAGAAAAAGAAAAATGAAGAAATTTTGCAAGTTCAAAAATAATGAAAAGAATACAGAATCAACAACCAAAGCAAAAATTGAGGAGTATATTTTCAATTGCAGCAACTAAAGCAAAGGAGGAGTGTTTAATTTTGCTTCTAGTTACTGCAGTAACTTTTAGTAAAATAAGTTGTTTAGTTTAAGATGAATTTGAATTTTACTTAGGTTGTTTGAATTGTTGAGATATTTTAGGTTGTTTTAAATTTCAAATTATGCAGATTATGTTTTTTGTTGGCTATATAAAGCCCCTGAATGCTTAAAAAAATTATTGAAATAAATTGAAAGCTATTGAAAGTCATTTCAATCTCAATCTTTTTGTGCTGCCCCTTTTTTATTAAAAAAAAAAACACCAACATGTCCATCTTTTGATCTTCCTATTGATTCTAAAGTTCACATCCTTGTAAGTAATGAATCAACTCTTGTCATTGTTAATCTCTTGACTTGATGCCTCCTGATACATCCTGAATTGCATCATGATCAATTTAATAGAGTGCTTGTCGATAGAAGAAAAAGGACTAAATCATCAACAAAGCATAGGTGATTCACTTGAGGTCCATTTTTGCTCATGGTAAAACCTTTGAAATCCACTCTGTTATTCAAATGATTGAGAGCTTTGGAGAGGTGCTCAACACCAATAACAAATAAAGCAGGAGACAAAGGATCGCCCTGTTTGAGACCTCTAGAAGAACTAAAGAAACCATGTCTTGACCCATTAACAATTACAGAATACCAATTGTTTGAAATGATTCTATATATGAGTTATATAAAACGTTCTTTGAAGCCAAGCTTTCTGAGGACAGACATAAGTAAAACCCAAGAAACTTTATCGTAAGCCTTTGACATATCTAATTTCATAACCAAGTTCCCGCCAACATTACCCCATTCTTATGTCACGGACAATTTCTTGCGCCAAAAGAATGTTTTCAGTAATTAGCCTTCCCTTGATAAAACCTGATTGGTTTTGGAGATAGGTTTAGGAAGGATATGGCCAAGTCTCAAGGAAAGAATTTTGGAGAGGATTTTGTTGGTAAAATTACTGAAGCTTATAGGCCTGAGTTGTGAAAAATGATCAGGAGCCTTTACTTTTGGAACTAAAACCAAGCACGAGTGGGAAAAGAACCTAGTTAAATTAACTCCAGTGAAAAAAGCTCGCACATAGTCAGTAATGTTTTGCTTGACAGTGTTCCAATCAAACTGTAAAAGCATACCATTATATCCGCCTGGACTTGCACAACTGTTAGGATCCTTGGAGAAAACAGCAGACTTAATCTCCTCCTCGGTAGGAATAGCTTTCAGAGAGTCATTGTCAATATCAGTAACGAAAGTATCTAAATATCTCAAGAAGAAACCACTGGAAGCTCCGGCATCATTTGAGCGAGTGAAAATATTACTGAATTGATCAATTGCTGCTTGGGATATTTGGTCAGTATTGTCTAACTATCTGCCAGTAGAATCCTTGATCCTAAGGATTTGAGCATGTCTTCTGCTCCCTCTGATGACACTATAGAAATATTTCGAGTTAGTTTCACCTTTCTCCGATCTGCCCACTTGACTCTAGCTTTTTGCCTCACAATGGAATCCTGAAGCTTCAGCCATTTAATGTAATCAGCCTGAGATTTGTGAAGAAGGGATTCTGTTGTGATCGGAGTTATTCATTTCATATTGCTCCTCCATTAACCTGTTATGTTCCTTCTTTTGTTTGACAATATCAAAAACGTCTCCAATGCATTCTTTGGACCATTTTCTAAGAGCTTTAGAAAGGTTTTTGATTTTATTTTGTAATCTCCACATTTCCTGTGATCTCATTGTCCCAAACTTCCTTGACCACATCTATAAAACCTTCTTGTTCTGTCCAAATATTCAAGAACTTAAAATATTTAATGTGGGTGGCCTCATCTTGTGCACCTTGAAGCAATAAAATATTATGATTAGAACCGGTCTTAGGTAGATGATGAATTCTGGAAAGGGGAAATTTGGAGGCCCAGGCATCATTAATAATAACTCTGTCAAGTCTCTTACTGATTCTCCACCTCATTCTCCTACCATTACCCCAAGTACATAAGACCACAATCATTCATACAACTTATGAAGTTGAAGCTCTTGGATAAAGTATGAGGCACTCCACCCTTCTTCTCATCAGCATTTAAAATAGTATTGAAATCTCCGAACACCGCCCAAGGACCAGTAACCATACCATAAACTATCCGAAGACTTCTCCATAATCTCATCCTTCAGCTAGAGTTGCTTTTAGCATATACAAACAGTGACCCAAATATCATATAAGTCACCGATTTTGTTGACCTTAAAGGTGAGTTGTTGTTTGTGAGGGGAGACGAGGCTGCAATTTATGGAGTCATTCCAAAAACACCAAATCTTACTGTTGATATTGGAGATAGCATGATCAGATCCAAAAGAGTCCTGAATTCCTCAATCTGATTGGGAATGAGGAAGGGTTCTTGTAAAGCAATAAAATTTACTTTGTGAAGATTGACTAGTCTCATGAGTCTGTCAAAAGCCCCTTTCGACCTCATACTCCTAATATTCCATATGATTGCTTTAATCATTTAAACATATGGGGATGAGAGCTTTTGTCTTTGATTTTGTCATGTAACAGTTCTGCCTGACTAGTATGTCCTGCTTAACTTTCTTTTTTTCTTTCTTTCCTCTGTTTTGGGCCTCTCGGAGAAAGACCATTTTTGTCAGTGATATCCTGAATATCCTTTTCCAAGGGATTTTTGGGATCCTTGAGGATAGAAAAATCCCATTGCTCCTGATCTTGTCCAAATTCCTCATGTGATTCTTCGACTATGTTGTCCATAACCATATCATTGATGTGATTTTGTTCAAGCCGTTGAAACTTACCTATTCTCAGAGATCTCAAATTTACTATAAGTTTCCCATTAATATCTTTGAAATTATTAGTCGCAGATAGAGTAACATGTATTCCTGAGTCAGACAGATCTTCAACTAGGTTGGTGCTTCTTTGAGAGCTGGTTTGCATCTCCCTATTGCTATTGTTGTGTTCTTGAATTCTTGTGATGTTGTGTACAGCCTTCTCATTGTCAGAGATGTGATGCACTTCTGGAATCTTAGTAGTGTCTTTTTCAATGTTTAAATACTTTGGTATCTTTCCTTTCCCTCCCTTCTTTGCTTTAATACTCTTCTTGTTCCACGATTTACTTTTCATAGCCTGAATGGATTTTGATACAGTAGGATTCTTCTTCTTCTTCTGCTTTCTCTTTTTTTTTTTAGTTATCAATATTGTGTTTCTGGGGCTCTCTTTGTTTGGCTTTGTGCTTTTGGTGTTGGTTTGTCTTATCTCCTCTAAACATAGAATTCTCAACCTCTGAACTTATCATGTTGGCTTATGTAGGAGAAATAGGAATATCAGCAACATTTGTCACATTAACATTGCTAGGATTAACCTCTGAACTTATCACTTTGGCAGAAGTATAAGCAGTAGAAATTTTGTCAACTTTTGGTACTATAACTTCTGAAGTAGAAGCAATAGTGTTGTCAATGTTATTGGCTAAAGTATCATTAAAATCAGCAAAATTAATCCCTTAAGCCATTTTGGTCTCATTATCTGTGGAAACAGTAGTATTCTTCTTAGTAGCATTTTCCTAGTGTCAATTTTGCTAAATGAGTGCTCTCAAATAAGAGTTCTTCCATTAAATAGAATGAATTCTGATTTACATTCCTAAAAATCTGCTATATATCCCTAAATATATGCTATTCCTAATTGTAATATATGTGAAGATATGCTACATTGATCTATGTTATCTCCTATCATCATTACACAAATATTTAGAGTTATTACATAGATATGTACAAATATTTAGAATCTGTTCAATCATGCTAAATCCCCCCCCCCCTCAAATTGTTGCTTCTGGATCAAAAAGCATCAATTTGCCTACCAGAAACTGATGACGTTGCCGTGCCATAGACTTTGTAAACACATCAGCTATTTGAAGATCATTGGATACATGTGGAAGAGTAATGACTCTCTTATCTACAGCTTGTCTGATATAATGACAGTCCACTTCAATGTGTTTGGTCCTTTTATGATAAAATGAATTAGTAGCAATCTGAATAGCACTTGAGTTATCAGCATGGAGAGGAGTGGGATTAGATTGAGGAAATCTAATTTCTGCAACTAAACCACGAAGCCAAACAATCTCAGAGCAAGCAGGAGACATTGCTCGATGTTCAGATTCGGTGGAAGATTTTGATACACGGTCTTGCTTCTTGCTCTTCCAAGATATCAAAGAATCTCCAAGAAACATGTACCAACCTGTGATAGAACGACGAGTATCAGGATATCCAGCCCAATCAGAATCATTAAATGCATTAACCTGAATCTCAGAACCACTAGGAAAGAATAATCCACTAGTAGATATTCCCAAGAGATATCGAATGATGCCACGGTGTAACACCTGGAAAACCAGACCCAAAATTTTTTTTGCAGAAACTTACCTGAAGCAGTGGACCACAACAGGGTTCACGAACCGTGATAGGGACCACGGTCCATTGGCCTGCCCATGGTGGTGACTGGAACTCCACCATGCCCAAACATTAGACCACGGTACCCTTCACGGACCGTGGTGAAGCGACTCTTTTTAAAGAGACTTAACTTATACTTACGACACTCAAAAGCGATTAACGAGGGCATACTGATTATAATCTAATAGAGGGATTAGATGAATAATGACCTTCGAAAAGTAATTTAAGCAAATAACTGACGAGCTTTTCATGTATATATATTATCCTCACACTCAAGGATGAAATAACAAGAATATTACAAGCTTCCGAGTACCGAAATAAGCCTGCTCATGCTTCACATAAACATTCGAAAGTAATAGTAGATTTAGGATATTACAAGACTTGGGTTTACACACCCCAAAAAGAACAAAACATATAGCCATATTTATATTACAATTCATGGTGACATGATCAAATCAGCCCTCAAAATCCCATGTAAATATACAACACATAGAATATGTACAAGTCCCAAGGTTTATACAAAATATAGATGCCTATATGCAAATGTGATCTTCCTTAAGGCTCTCAAAACATCCATCTCCAATGGCCAGCTTCAAGCATCATCTCGAACAACCCCTACGATAGAAACAACTACCGCTAAGCATATAGCTTAGTGGTGTAAAAACTAAAGGTTTGGTGCTCTCAAATTCAGCAAGTTATCATTCTCAAGTCAAAGGCAGCATAATTGAACATAATAAATAAATCAAGTAAACAATATATAAAGAGTATCAAGTTTTATATTTAAAGATCCTAATGTCAAGAACGCTCATAGCACAGTTTTCCAAGAGATTCAACAACAAGGCTCGCCCAATATATACATCATGTCGTCACACCAAGCACAAGCAGGTATCAAAAAGGGTCAAAACCCAATAATCAAGAGAACCAAGAACCATATTAAAAATGGCTTTCTAATTCGTACTTAAAATGGACAACTTCAATTCTTAAGACGGACTAAAAATCCAGAGTCAAGAGGGTAAATGATCCGAATCAAGAGGCATGCCAAGAGTGACAAAGTCACAGCCACAAGAAGGACAAGGTCCCAACAAGAGTGCCAAGTTATCAAACAATCCGTACAAGTGGGCGAGTTACACAAGCGTCTTAAATGTATTAAAGAATACCAATACGACAATGTAAAGTGACAAGAGGTAACCAAGGTACCAAAGTAAACTTTCAGATATACCAGCAGGTAAAAAGAGTACAAGTATAAGTTTATACACAAACCCCAGTTCTTTAGCACAAAAACAGTCCAACAAAACTTCACGAGTTCAAATCGTAGACCAACCAGTGTATCAAAGTCTTCAACCCGTACACGAGGATATACAACCTTAAAAAATGAATTCAATAACTTATTTACTTTCTAGTAGATCAATAATGATGGCATAACGCAGGGTTATCATCACAAGTAACCCTAGCCTGTACAAATACGATTATACTCCAAAAACAGAAATTCTGCCCAAAAAAAGCACTACATGTCGCAACTTAGATTTGAAACAGAAAACGGCCAAAATGGAATTTATATCCTTCATAAAAGATGTAGGTCCATAATTTAATCTTGAAAATAAACAAGAATCACCGCAAAAGACGCTTTGTATAAAAAGATATAATCAAAACACTAACAGTTGAACATACAGGATTTCAAATTCCAGAATCTGGACTGAACATGTCATATGTTACGTCCCTTATTTCGTAGTCATAAAATCTAAATTAGAGTTTACCATAAACGGAAGAGTTGTAGGTATAGGAATCAGCTTTCTAAATCATATTTATTCACCGAAAACGGAGTTATATAGAACGAGAAATTCTAAAAGTACTAAACACTACTCGGCTAAAAAAACAAGTTTTGATTACCCACCAAAAGTTAGGATGTCTCGACTTCCAGCTAGAAGGACCAAGGTTTTCTCTTGAGATTTTGATGAAAAACCGGTTAGAAAAATGTTCTTAGGTTCTTGAACTTCAATTCCAAACGAAAATCACAAGAGGAGGTGCGATAATATAGTCTTAAGAGTGATGCTTAGTCACATATACAACTGTCACTAAAAGGTGTTGCCCCAAATTATTGTGTGCTGCCCAAAATGTATACATATACACCTATATGTATATAATTGATACCAACACTATCAATTCATATGAAATTTTAATTAGAAAAATAACGTAAATACCCCCATACAAAACCTTAAATTACGAGCACAATTTATTTTAAGCAAGGTTGCAAATATCACAAAATTTCAAGTTCCCAAAATAAGAGTAAAACATATTGTAGTAATTAAGAAATAATGCATCGACATGCAAGAGTTGGTCTAGTATTTTAGGGGTGTTACAACTCTCTCCCCCTTGAAGAAATTTCGTCTTGAAATTTACCTTTCACTAGTCCCGGAACAAGTGCGGATATAGGGCTCTCATGTCTTCTTCTCTTTCCCATGTAGCTTCTTTTCCAGAATGGTTCCTCCAAAGTACCTTTACTAAGGGGATTCTCTTGTTCCTAAGTTGCTTTACTTCTCGAGCTTGAATTACAATAGGTTCTTCTTTATACGTCAAGTCAAGATTAACCTCAATAGATTCAATTGGAAGAACATGAGATGGATCAGAAGAATATCTTCTGAGCATAGAAACATGGAAGACATTATGGATCTTGTCTAACTCAGGTGGCAACGCCCATTTATATGCAACTGGTCCAACTCTTTCAAGTATCTCATAAGGTCCAATAAATCGAGGACTAAGTTTTCCTTTCTAGCCAAATCTCATAATCTTTTTCCATGTACATACCTTTAAGAATACTTTTATCTCCAACTTGATAATCAATATCACGCCTTTTTAGATCAGCGTACGACTTTTGTCTATCCGAAGAAATCTTTAGACGATATTTGATAATTTTTACCTTGTCCTCTGTTTGTTGCACAATTGCAGGACCAATAAACTTTCTTTCACCAATTTCACTCCAACAAAGAGGAGTCCGACATTTTCTTCCATATAAGGCTTCATAAGGAGGGATTCCAATACTTGATTGGTAGCTATTATTGTAAGCAAATTCTATCAAAGCCAAGTGTTTGTCCCAACTACCTTCAAATTCCATAATGCAAGCTCGAAGCATATCCTCCAAAATTTGTATCACTCTTTCCTACTGGCCGTCAGTTTGAAGATGGAACGAAGTGCTAAACCTCAACTTAGTACCCAAAACTTGCTGCAAGCTACCCCAAAATCTAGATGTAAACCTTGGGTCTCGGTCTGATACAATAGACACAAGGATCCCATGTAATCTTACAATCTCATTAATGTACAACTCGGCTAAACGCTCAAGTGAGTGAACAAAGTGTGCAATGCGTGGAGTGAGATCCCTACCATACCCTTTTCAATTTATCTAGTGAACATAGGCTTCGAATGCGTACCAGGTGAGACTATGACTGAGTCAAGCGGACACCCGCTAATCCGCGCTTCCATTCGCGACCATCATTATTGCTAAGAAGTGAGCACTCTTGGTTAGCCTGTCCACAATCACCCATATTGCATCATGATTTCTCTGAGTGCGAGGAAATCCAGAAACAAAGTCCATAGTTATTCTCTCCCATTTCCATTCCGGCATCAACAAGGGTTGTAGTAAACCCACTGGGACTTGATGTTCTGCCTTTACTTGTTGACAAACCAAACATTTAGAGACGAACTCCACAATGTCTCTCTTCATACCGTTCCACCAATAATTTTCTTTGATGGTACGGTACATCTTTGTACCTCCAGGATGCATTGCATCTGGTGAAGTATGTACTTCATTTAATATTTCTCTCCTTTATTTGTCATCATTAGGGAATCATAACCTGTTTTGATAAAATAAGCCACCATCCTCCGTAAATGTAAAATCAAGTTTTTCCCCACTTTGAACTTCTATGGTCAATTTTACAAGTTTCTCATCTAACATTTGTGCTTCTTTAACCTGTTCAAGTAATATTGGCTTTACTTGTAAACTAGTAATAGTTGAACCACTTGAATCAAGTGTAAAACAAACATTCATGGCTCTTAACTCATGGAACAAGGGTAAAGGACTCAAAGAAATGCTTGCGAAGGATTTCCGACTTAAGGCATATGCAACCACATTGGCTTTACCTGGATGATAATCAATCGTGCAGTCATAATCCTTGATGAATTCAAGCCATCTACGTTGTCGAAGGTTTAGCTCCTTTTGAGTACCCAAGTACTTTAAGATCTTGTGATCAGTGAAGATATGACACTTCTCTCCATATAAATAGTGCCGCCATATTTTTAAAGCAAACACTATAGCAACAATTTCAAGATCATGAGTAGGATAATTCAATTCATGCGGTTTTAATTTCCGAGAGGCATAAGAAATTACCTTCCCTTCTTGCATCAAAACGCATTCGAGACCATTGTGAGAAGCATCACTGTACACTACATACTCTTTCCCTTCAATTGGTAGAGTATGTTTAGGCGCTTGAGTCAACAAGGATTTGAGAGTTTCAAAGCTCTCTTGACATTTGTCATCCCAAATAAACTTTACTTCCTTCTGCAAGAGCTTAGTCAAAGGAGAGGCGATAATGGAAAAGCTTTTCACAAATCTTCTGTAGTATCCTGCTAAGCCCAAGAAACTTCTTACCTCAGTCGGACTTTAGGGAGGTCTCGTTTCAACAACTGCTTGTATTTTACTAGGATCCACCTATACCCCTTCAGTTGATACAACATGTCCTAGAAAAGCTACTTCATCAAGCCAAAAGTCACACTTCGAAAATTTAGCATAAAGTTCTTTCTCCTTCAAAATTTTCAAAATAATCCGGAGGTGTTTATCATGGTCTTCACTACTTCTAGAAAATATTAAAATATCATCTATAAAAACAACCACAAACTGATCAAGATAAGGCTTGAATACTCAATTCATTAGATCCATGAATACCGCAGGAGAATTTGCCAATCCGAATGGCATCACCAAAAATTCATAATGACCATATCGAGTTCTAAAAGCAGTTTTAGGAATATCTTTCTCTCTAACACGCAGTTGGTGATATCCAGACCTTGAATCAAATTTTGAGAATACTTTAGCACCTTTAAGTTGGTCAAACAAATCATCAATTCTTGGTAGTGGATATCTATTCTTTATTGTTATTCTGTCCAATTGTCTAAAGTCAATACAAAGCCTAAGGGTGCCATCTTTCTTCCTTACGAATAAAACAGGGGCTCCCCAAGGAGAAACACTAGGTCGAATAAAACCTTTCTCAAGTAGTTCTTGCAATTGAGCTTTCAATTCTCTTAACTCTGCTAGAGCCATTCTATAAGGGGTGATCGAAATAGGAGTAGATCCAGGAATAAGCTCGATTGGAAATTCAACCTCTATTTCTGGGGGCAATCCCGGAAGGTTTTCTGGAAATACTTCTGGAAAATCACATACAGCAGGTATGTCCTTGATACAAGGACTCTTCAACTGTGTATCAACTATGTGAGCAAGGTATGCCCCACAACCTTGACGCATCAACTTTCTTGCCAAGGCCACAGAAATAAAACTAGATGTCACTGATCTTTCACCTTGTACAATGATGTGTGAAAATGTAGGATCTTTAAAAGTCACATGCTTAGACCTACAATCTACC